>LAPY01005917.1:4583-21336 GCA_000970635.1 Eragrostis tef
TGGGGGGGGGTGAATAGGCAATGCTTTAACTTCTGTGAATTAAGACTTAATCAAAGTGTCAGCACTACCGGATGGTCCGGCTCAGAGTCCGGACACTCCGGACCTCTGGGTCGGGCAGTTCGGATAGACAATAAATCTTTTGGAATTTGAAATCTAAGCAATTTCTAGCAATTCTACTTAAAGCAGAAGACTTGTATAGATGCTAACAAGTGAATCTACACAACAATTATGGAAGAAAACAAGTAGATAAGTAGATCGAAGCAATATAGTGAAGTATGAGCGATATATGCAAGAATAATTATGAACAACAAAAACATACAAAATAGAAACAATTGACACACAATTTGTTCCTGAAGTTTAGGCCCACAAAGTGTCCTACGTCTCCATTGAGGAGTCCACAAAGGACCAGGTTGCTCTCAACCCTTTTCCTCACTCAAATGGTTACCAAGACCGATTTGAATTGCTCACTAGCAAATCCGTTACGGGAATGGGTAATACAAACTTCTCGGAGCTTCACCACACGAATTGGGAGCTCTCGTACGACCTCTAGCCGTCTAGGAGCACAAAGCTCCAAGAGTAACAAATGAACCAAGTGAAATTTATGCCACAAGAATCTCAAGAGTGGGTATGCTTGCTCTCAACACGAATCTCTTGATCTCTCACACTCCCTTGAGTGATCCACACAAATCTTTCACTTTCGAGTGAGTAGAGAGTGAAGGAGAAAGCTTTTGGTCATGTTGGTGTGAGTGGAGACGAGCGAGCTGACCGTTGAAAGTGAAGGGGTATATGTAGGGTCGCTCAAAAATGAACCGTTGCGCTGCTGGTTAGACTCTACCGGACATCCAGCTATGAACCGGATAGTCCGGCCTTGACTTAGGCGCTGGCTATTATGGCTTCCACCGGACACTCCGGCACAGAGCCGGACAATCCGGTGGGGATGCTCGGTTTGGGAGTTTTTCACCACCTTTTCAAATGCATTTTTGGACGGTTTTGATTCAGCTAAGAACTCTTGTGACATCTTGAAACACATGATTAACACCCCTCTTGATAGTACGGCATTTTTATACTCAATTAAAATTCAAATAGTGCTATTTTCCTTCATAGAGTACTTCGTGCCATTTCTTTTGAACATTTAGAGGGCTTGCATTCATCTCAATCTTTTTGATCTCTATTGTAGGACCTATCTCATCATATTCTCAATGCAAACATTAGTCTTTTTAATCGTTTTGATTTCAATCAACCAAAACACGTGATTAGGGGCCTAGATGCACTTTCATATGGATATGGTGGTGGCTCGAAGGCGACATCGTCCCCTTGCGTGGGGATCTTGTGGCGGCGTGGTCGCCCTCGGCGGCGACGGCTTCCCCCGACGTGCGGATCTTGAAGGTGCTCCAAACCTTCCTCCATTTGATCCAGAGGCGATGTGGTCTGGAGGTGGAGACAGCCCGCCCTCACGCATCCTGGGCGACGAACCTGCCATGTGGTGGCGATTAAGCGATTCCAGGGGCGGCGGTGATGGTGGCTGCGACTCACATCCCTGGGCGGCGTGGCTACCTCGAGGTGGTGGCCCTTGATGTCCCCAGGGATCAAGGGGGCAGCACTGCTGCCATGTTGCATCGGCTGACTCACCTTGTGTGACTCCTTCAGTTCATTGATCTTCCACAGTGCCATCCCATCAGCGGACCTGACAACAATGGAGTTGCGGCCAGGTCGCAATTGCATTGAGTCTCTTGTTCCGATCGAAAGATTTGGCGATGGTGACACCATCATGCGTCACATTCCTTATCAAATGTTCTTTGGGTGCAAACCTAGCTTCATTGGAGCAGATGACGGCGGCGTAGTTAATGTCGTAACCTCGTTGGAGGCGTTATCTTGGAGTTCTCTTAAGGCTCTGGAGTAGCATCGGCTTTGGTTGTCTTCCTTCCATTATGCATCAGGTTCTGCAGTCTCCAGCAGCTCTCGACGAAAGATGCCATTAGTAATTTTTTCTGATCATTCCTTTCTTGGGGGTGATTGAGAATTCACTTTGTGAGATGTGTTCGAGTGGTCTTCGCTTCAATCGTCAGACGTAGTTCGTCATTGGATTGGTGCTTCGGTGCTCTTCTCGTGCCTATGGTGGAAGAATGGAAAGGGAGTAGACCGTACTCATAAGAGCGCTCTCGAACATAATAGATGCTGCAGTTTGGAGATTTCTTTTTTTCTTTTTTCTTTTTGTAGCTTTTTATTCAACAGTGTGCGTTTGTGCACTACTGTTACTTGTCGAGTTTATCGGCGGAGACTGTAATAGGCTGTAACTTTTTTAGAAGTCAAGGACAATGCGGTTATAGCTTCTTTGAAGGCCAAAGCTGGGATTAATGCAATCTTCCTATTATCTAAAAAAAATAAGCACGATGTATCAATAAACGCCAGCGTCGGACAAGGCTGAGTTAAATTCTGCCCCATCTAAAATTCTGGGTGTGGTCCGGCACTGCCAGGACCTGATGGTTTTAATGTCACAGTTTTCAGGTTTGCTTGGAACTTGATTGGTGAGAACATACATAATCTAGTAAGAGCCTTTTATTCCCACAAATATATGCCTTGATAGTTTCATTCCTAAGGAAGCTGTCTGTTTCACTGCTCAAGACTATCAACCAATAAACATTTGTAATGCTCTGTTTACAAAATTATAGCTAACTCTCTTACTCTTAAGATGCAGCCTTACTAACTTGATTGTGTAATCAACTCTCAATATACTTCATAAGGTATGACATGCATCGTCTGGGTTTTAATGAACATTTTATTAACCTTGTTGTAACTTACTTTGAATGGCCTATATTTTCTGTCATCATTAACGGGCAATCATATGATTATTGATTTTACATTTAAAATATAAGTATTTAAATTTATATTCTTCTTCTAAACTATAAGAGACGAGTTAAGAAATCTATGACCCCTCACTCAAATTTTGATTACCCTCTTTTAAACCGGGAGCTCCTATGCATAGCCCGCGCTGTCCATAGCGTGGACATAGCGCGGCCCACCACGGCCTGCTAACGCAGACGCCGCCGGTGCGCGGACGCGGACGCTGAAAGAAACGAAAGTTCTACTACAGAAAGAAACGAAAGTACTGAACAAACGAAATTGTTCTCTACACAAAAATTGTTCTGAAGATGGATTGTTCCATCGGTAAAAAGAATTGTTCCATGAGTCAAGAGCAATTGTTCCATCGGTAAAAAAATTGTTCCATAGGTTAAGAGAAATTGTTCCATTGGTAAGACAGTTTGTTCCATCGAAGAACCAGAAAATTATGCGAAATGCAGTGGCATGAACCGTGA
This sequence comes from Eragrostis tef, assembly GCA_000970635.1. Classification (NCBI taxonomy): domain Eukaryota; kingdom Viridiplantae; phylum Streptophyta; class Magnoliopsida; order Poales; family Poaceae; genus Eragrostis; species Eragrostis tef. Next base: position 7,898 of record LAPY01005917.1, read on the forward strand.
ATCCTCAGTTCGCACGAACCGTGAATCCATTCAGTCGCAGCCAAATTGATCTTCTCCCCATTCGCGTCGTCCTCCCAGTTCGTCGACGCCTTGTTGGGCGGATTCCTACGGCGAGACGAGGTACACCTAGGGCTGGGCGTGACGCGCTGCAACGGCCTCCTCGTCGGCGTCGGCGTCGAGGGTAGCGAGGTCGCCGCTGGCCTGGGCTCGTGCTTTGCGTGGGAGGGAGCGAGGGAGGGAAGAAGAGGAGGCGAGCTAGAGCAGGGGGAGGAAGAGGAGGCTGTCGGCGGTAGCTGTTCACGGAGGCGAAGAAAGAAGAAGCGAACGTGTGAGCAGGGTACTGGATAAGAATCCGACGGACACCGCAAGGGACAGCGCAAATCTTAAAGCGCGCTACGGGTAGCGCGCGCTAATTATAGAAAATCTGCTTCTAAACCCACCATTGATTTTATTGGGCCCACCACCCCTAAACCGTAGATTACCGATCCCCCCTAATCTGTCCAGCACGCAGTAGCGTCACGTCACAGCGAACAGCCTATTTGCATTGAGAAATCTTACAACCTGTAAGGGCAGGTACAATGGAGTTGTCTATGAGACCGCCTTATACATGTCACGTAATCTTCAGACTGCTTATCAGACAACAGATACAATGGATGATTGTTTTAGTTGTCTAGTAGAAATAGCATGTTCTCTTAATTTATGGATGAGAAAAAGAATGTTTTTGAGTTGCATGGCGGCGACAGATCGTTTCCTCTCTTCCTCCGGTCCCTGAAGGCGATAGAGTTTCGAGGCCTAGCGGCGATCGGTCTCTGGCGGCGATCGAGGGAGATCGAGGTTTAGGGGGGTAACACTGTCCCTGGCGTCGATCGAGGTTTCCTCACAAACCCTGTCCCTCGGCGCGATCGAGATTTGATCGCAATCCCTGAACAAGGCGGCGATCCGATAAGAGCCACACAAAACCGTTTTAGGCCTCGCACTTCGACGGCCTTCGATCGAGGATCGCTGCGACGCCTCGGCCGAAGTGCGTGACGATCGGACGAAGTGCGTGCTGGTGATGCCGTGACGATCAGATACGACGTTGTTACTGGCCATCTCCGGTCACTGTCCTCCGTCTATGATCCTGAAACCCTAAACACAATTGCGGCCCCTTTTTCCTTATTCATCTCTCTTCATTCGGTCACACTATGCTTTCAAGATTAAATTAGTAAATACGGTTCTTTCTAGACATTCTTTTCCTGCATGTTCCTTGATTGATGATACAAATAGACCAGCAGGCAAACATGGGATTTCATTCCCAGTCGAACCAAAGAAACTGTGTTTACAGATGAGCTGAGCGGCCCCCATTTCAGGTTTCTTTATCTTTGTATCCCTTTTTATTATTTTTACGTTTCCATTGCATTTCTAAACCAAAGACATTCTAAGTTTCAGGCTTTCAGCAGTAAAGCGTGATGCCTTTTCTTTTTTACTGAACTCTTTAGGCATAATAGGCACGATGTGCATAGTTAGTCCTGCACACGTGTACTTGCAAAGGTGATGATGGACAACAAATTGTCGATGGTGGCTTTTGAGGAGAGTGAGAAGAACAAAATAGTTATGCCGTACTTCAGTTTGTCCTATGAATCTCCAGATAAATTTCTCTAGGCAGTGAACTGACAGAGTAATACTTGCACACTTGCAGTTTCTCTTATGCAGTCGTGAAACACACCATCATGTTCTGTGTTGCTTTTAATATGATATGCTTTCTACATACAACATCACCAGCCAATCAAGTGTCAAGTTAAATGTTGCTGAGATTCTTGCTTTTGTAATTTCTGAATTACTGTGTCTGATACTTCTGTGAGGGAATCCATTCCGATTGGCGCATGCTCATCTCTATTATAGCTGATAAGAGATTTGTTTTGAGACCAGTTTGTTATAATATCTGCATGTGCACAATCTCTATTCACAATATTTTTATGTACATATCATCGAAGTGTCCCAGAAAGTTTTTTAATACAGCAAACTAAATGTCAACAAATACTACTTCATTTTCCAAGCAACAACGTTTTCAATGCCACGCCTCTTCTTTACAATATTCTTCTGGAGAACATTTTCTTTATTGATCGATCGACTTAAGAATGGTGGTGAATCGATATGCAATTATTTTTCTACTGATACTATATATGTTTCAAGATTTTTTTTAATATTTTTGCACCATATTCTTTGTGTATGTTTCCAGTCTATACAATATATCAATGGTGAAGAAAGTGCCACAAAGGATGATGTGAGAATTCAGGAGAAATATTTGAAGAGGACCAGTGGTGTTTTTCAGTTGAATTGTTGTCCAGTGCAGACTCCATACCTTCTTTATTGGAGGCAGCAGACATTGGTATTCTTTTTGAGCTGCTAGCTCTGTTGGTTAATAACCTTGTTTCAGAGAGGATGCTAGCATTTGGCGATCCATATGAATCTGAGATGCATTCCTTGTATGAAGTGCAAAGATCTCTAATGATGCATATTAAGTCGTAAGTGTCACATCCTTAGTGGTGAAATTTTTCTTCTTTAATGTATATTTGCATGAATGTCAAAATAAGATATTTTTTGAGCCAGTGTATTTTGAAATCCCTTTATCTGCTGATCAGCATCACAATTTATCTTTTTAATAATATATTCATAAGATCACCTTAGAGCTGAATTGCATTTTAGTTCTATATGGCAGATGGCACCATATGTCATTTGGATTTCTTGCACAGACCTGAAGCAAGGCAACACGCTGTTCTGCCACCGATGCTAGACATTGCCAGGCTTCCCAAGGTAAAATTGTATCCCTGCACCTATTTGAATTTTTTTTAATGTTAGGATGACACGATGAATTACTAGCATCATATGCTTCCCAAGGTAAAATTGTAGGTGAATTTTAGCATGATCCACGAGCATATGTGATTGTATTAAATGATGCTAAAATTATGTTTTTCAATGCTCGTGGTCATTCTATCCTTTTCACATATGCTATAAACAGCTGACCAACAACACCATGTACTTTTCACATATGCTGGGTGTGTGTGTTTGGTCATCTCCTTTTTCTTTTAAATAAAAAATAGACCACTTCTGGTGCTTTCAGGTGAGTAAGGTATTTTACACTCTTTCATTGTGATCACTCCTTCACTTGTGCTTCATCACAGACAACCGCGATATATCTTGGACTACGCAGATGGAAGTCCACCGAACAGCCAAGCAGTACCAGACCCGTCACCTGTGATATCAAACCCTTTTGAAATCTTTAGTGGAGGTTAGTATCTGGCTGTCATCTATTATCTATAATGACTTAGCCACTGAAAAAAGTGGGATGTCTCGCATGATTATTCCTGCTAGCTAACCATCTCAAATCAAGAGTAGCACCTCTATGTAGGCCCTCCAATTCCTTCATATTTGAACTTATAGTAACGGTTGTGTTATTTTTTGGCTCCATGATGTCTTGATTCTTTCTGTGCTTGTCTTTGGTTTTTTTTATTCCCAAGGCAACAATTAGCCGTTGAAGAAATATCACAGAACTTAATGAGTTTCACAGGGCAAGCTTGACTCTGTCCCAAACAAATCAAGATTTTGCACAAGCTTTATTGATGGATGCCGATTCAGACTTGTTGTGTCTGTGATTGCAGTCCAGCATGAAGTATTTAGAGGACTGTAAGTTGACATTGTTATGAGTGAGAGGAGGGCATTCCGGTTGTCTGAGGACTGCCAAGGATCGTTTGGACCAGAATGCTTACAACTGCTTGATGAAATTAAATTTTATTGTGAATGAAACATGCCTGGGGAGTGAGATAACTACTATTTTTCTTAACATTGACAGTGGTGCTGATGGTCTTGCTGCCATTCGATGACGCGTGGGTGTACCATTTATGAAGCCTCAAGGATTATGATGTGACGCCATCTCTTCCGCTAGGTCTTTTATCAAGAACATGCCACAACTAGGAAAACAAGCTGATTTGTCAATTTGTGCTCCAATCTTGACCTCTGAACATAGATGAAAGGGTCCATCTAGGATGGTTGGCTGGCCAGCATGGTGGTGAGGGGCAACAAAAAGGAAGTTGGAAGGTCGGAGGGCGAGTAGGCAAGAAACTGATGACGACGACAATGGCTTTTCCAATTGGGAAACTCTTAAGAACGACATTGAGACCGAAGCATGACAGCCCTTTTTTTCTTCGTTGGTGTAGTTTGGTATAGCAGCAGTTTTTTCCATACCGTATCTGAGGCTTCCTTGGGTTGCAAGCAGGCCGTAGTGACTACTATAAATTCCCTTTTAGATGTTGCCCAACTTTGCATGATGATCAGAAATTTTGCATAACCGATGGCCGCGCCAACCATAATTTATTTGTTTGAAGTTTTAGAAAGCTTTTAGAACGATTCACCCGCAGGATTATTATTTTCATATTTTGATTAGTCAACTTTGCATGTAACTAATCGTAGTGAATTATTTTTTGGAAAATAGTAAGTTTTCTTTGGTGAAGCATGAAATGGATGTCCAGGACACGACTTGCCTTGAAGGAAAATCATTTCTGCCACGTGGCTGAATATGTGAATCACTGTCACTATGATTGTTGCTCATTCTGCCCGGACAGATTGTCAACATATATAGAAGTGTCATGATGCTGAAAAAAGTTCTAAATATGGCTTTAACTTTTAGATGTTTGCTCAAGTTTCCATCAAGATCAGAAATTTTGCATAATTGTCTATGGCTAAACAACAATATGTTTGTGATGCAACAAATTATCTTGGAAAGCTTTTAGTTCTCCTTTTCTTTAGTTCAGGAATTAACAAGACATGGGTGGCACTTTTTTGAAAAGTTATAGGAATGGATCTCTTAACATGGATGGGAGGCTTCAACATGTTGTTCCATGTTTTGTACAACAAATATTCTGGAGGAAAAAATAATCCACTTGTCAAATCTATTTTTTTGCCTTGATTTATCATTACCACAGTTAATTCGCTTATTGTGGACTCTGCAGTTTTGATAGGAGAAACTGAGTTGTCTTCTTGAGATTCTGTAAGATGTTTCCTATGAAGACTTATATTTTTTTGTTAATCACAACAAATTACTGTACTTATAGAAAACTGGCGAACACATAATAAACTTTTTCACTGCCTTATCTTATATATATTTATGCTGGACAGAGTTTCGTCCTCAATGCAAATTCATGTTCATCTGAAATTCGTAAAGTTTCATTGCATTTAGAGATGCCCTATAATTTATGATTATATTCTGTCTTTGTAGACGCATACCATTTAACTCAGTGTGAAGCGATGCTTGGCAAATATGTTGCTTAAATACCAATTTTTTTGTTCAATTATGGATCAACGAGTGAATGAGTAAATATTTGTCACTGTTTTGACAAATATGTTGCTTAAATACAATTTTTGTTGGTTTACTTAAGGTATTTGGTTATACAATTAGGATCTGGAGTTGTACCAAACGCAGCCTTAACATGGATGGGAGGATTCAACATGTTGTTTCCATGTTTTGTACAACAAATATTTTGGAGTAAAAAGTAATCCACTTGTCAAATCTATTTTATGGATCAACGAGTGAATGAGTAAATATTTGTCACTGTTTTGACAAATATGTTGCTTAAATACAATTTTTGTTGGTTTAATTAAGGTATTTGGTTATACAATTAGGATATGTTATCGATTGTATCTTAAATATTAGTTTTAGCATTTTAGACACGTACGTGCATTTGTACTAGTATTAGACAAAGTTTTTAAAAAAATTAACAGCGTCGTGTAACAATTAAAAACAGAGCCAGTATATATTGGACCGACTAGGATTCTTGTACCGACTTGGTCACCGAGAGGACCGCAGCAGCGCAGCTTCTTCGGATAAAAAGGGAACGCCCCTTTTGGAAAAAATAAAAACGGAACGCAGTCCCTCTGATCAAATCAGAAAACTAAACGAAAATAACGCAGCGACACCTCCGCCTATTCGCCGGAATCTACAACCGCTACCGATTCCAGCCCACGAAGCCGTTCGGTTCCCCCATGGCCAGCCACGACGGCGACCGGAGGGAGTTTCTGGCGGCGGCGAGGGGGAGGTTGGCGGCGGCGATGAAGTGGAGGTTGGCGGCGCCGGTGGAGAAGGTCGAATCAGGCGGCTGGGGGTTCAGAAACGCGTACCCACGCGAGCTGCTGGCGCTGCCCCGCCAGATGCAGCTCCCCGGGCCCTTAGCTGAGGAACTACGAGAGACGTGCCCCGCGCCGGTGAATGAGCAAGAGTTTCGGGGGCTCGCGCCGCTCGCCGAGTCTCTGGAGAAGGCCCATGAGCTTCTCCGGCTCGTCCGCGACGAGGGCAGGATCATCTCGGTACGCGCATTGTCACTAATTGGCGCTTAATTTTGGCTTGATTCGTGATACTTCCTTTGCTGAGCAAACATGGAATTATGATTATTAGCTTGTATATTTGGGGAACGTCTGAACATCCATTGCCTAGCGAATCTTATTGGATTCATTTTTACTTGGTTAGTTTGTCCTCCGTCCGGCTTTGATCGAGCCCTACTGCCACCTGTTAGGGTTAGGGTCGTTGGTGTTAGGGTTTTAGGGCCACTTGTTGGCGGGGCATGGACCGAGGCAGCTTAACACAAATGATAGGGGGGACAGGATGACATTGCTGGCTGGCTGGCTCCGGTGGCAGGGTTGGGCTAGATCAGTCAGATCGATGCAGAAGGGTATCAATGTAGACGAGGAAACCATATAAGCTATATCTTGATCTAACGGCTCATATTGGTGGCTGAAGTTTTGTTTCAGTATACTGATAAGAAGTCACGCCCATTTTTGATTTTGATAAAAAGTGTTTTAGCATTACTGACATCATATTAAACTTGTAAATTCAGATATTTGGATCGAAATCGTACAAAGTTGATCGAAATCGAAATGGCAGTTTTAGCTGCCATTTTTGTAAGTATCAAAATTGTATATGCTCTTGTGCTGATCTTTTACAAAATTTAATCAGCTATAAACCAAAGCAAGTGACCTGCGTGGTTAAAATGTAACATGTTTGTCGCATTTTATTTACTGTTTATGAATCGTTTGTCATTATTGTTAAATAAGGTTGATTTTATTTAGCAGCATGTTCATTCATTTTCTTTTGTTGCCTAATTTGCTTCGCTTAGGAGATAATGTTCATATTGTTAACTTAGTGTTCTTGTTAGTTGTGATGATCTTTTGTTCGTTAGCATTTAAGCTATCTATATTTCTCGCTTTGGACAGTTTGTTAAGAATTTGGGATCAAGTGTTAAACTGGTTGCCTTCAGATGTATCAATCTTTGTTAGAATTTGGGGAATTTTCAACAAATCCCAAAATTTGCTGCTTTCTCATTCTGTGATAAACTCATGGATTGATTCCGTCCTTGTTTCTGGTCAAAATTTGTTGTTAGTTTTCCTGCTGAAGTTTTGACTGTACGTGTCTTAATCCCTTTCATTGCATCAACATCGTCATTAGGCTGTTTCACCTTCTAGCAACTTGTCCCTGTTTACACGAGGAAAACTTGGGGTCCTATTAAATTTGTACTAGTTGGTGAGCAGTTTTGCCGCTATCTTAACCTTGTTAAGGAGCGTAAGATTCTAGTGGATAGTGGACTTACTTTCGAAGCGCTCTTTTTTCTTTATCAAACTTGTGTTGTTCTGATCTTTCATTGTTTGATAATCTCAGTTAATTATTCTCTCTGCAAACATTTGGACCTTTTGTACCTGTTCTTTCAATGTTTAAAAAAGCCGAGGAACTAAGCAGGCTGTTGGGCACCGCCCCTAGGTGGCCTTATGTGTCTATACTTTTAGGGAATAAAATAAAAAGATAGAAAATAATGAAATCATTGCGTATTAAATGCATAATTATTTGGAAAATAGGGAAAATAGTTTTATTAAAAGCTTAGCTGAAAGAGAAGCGGTGAAGCTCCTCCTAGAGCCTAGGTGACCACTTTTTAAACACTGGTTCTTTTGCAGCGTAATTTTTATGTTCTAGGCCATTGCATGGACAACTTTATCTTTTCCGTACTGAGTACAATTACAATCAAGCTCATTGAGCATTGTCTTAAGTGTGATGCGTATTACTGAAATGTCTTATTTTCGGGAACCAACAGTCCAAATGCTGAAAGTCTTATTTCCTCTCTGCAAGGGTCTTGGTGTTTTTGTGACTACTACTAGCTGAGCATGGTGAACAAAGTCCAAAATTTCCTTCTAAGCACAATTACTGTGTTGGAACTTTGGTACAGAAATGCAAAAACTCATTATTATTCAAAGATCTCTTGTTCCCTAGTTCTGACTGCTTAGAACGTCCCGAATGGTTAGAGGCAGCTACTAACTCTTAGACTTAGAGGGAATTTTTCTGTGTAGGGACCACGTGACAGTCTCATATATGTTAAGAGTTAACTCTTGAACAAGAGCTAACTGCCTTCTCTCTCTTCTTTTCCTCTAATAAACAATTCTAAGAGCTAGCTTAGAGACAACCATTGGAGATGCTCTTAAACCAACCAATGTATTATAAAGTTCAATTACTATCCATACCTTAAGCATGTAGTACATGAGTGGATGCTGTTGATAGACTAGGGGAAAAGAAACTTAAGAAACATTGGACTGCCTCTGTCTTTATGAGTTTAATGGACTGGTTGATTTTGGGAATCTGTTTCCTTATTTTGGCACATTTTATTGTCCCCGCACCCCCCCCCTCCCCCCCTCCCCTCCTTTTAGCTTTGTGGCGATGTTCCCTTAGTTTTCTGTTTTCGTTATTTGGAGATTATCTCTGGTTCCATGGTGCCAGATGTGGATTGTTTACCTGACTACGGACCTTTGCTTTTGGACTCTATTTTAACGAACCGTTAAGTCAGTGAGAGAATAGTCAAAGTATTGTTTATTTATTATTATTTGACCATAAAGATTTTGTTTTCTTGTTGACCTGGAAATACGTTATGACTATCATGTTCATGACCATGATTTTCAGAACACTATTTATTCGTCTGTTGTTCTTCCAGACTCCAACCCCTTAGTTGAATATCTTTTCTGTTTTCTTGTGTAATTTGCAGGTTCTTGAGAGGGATACTGTAATGAAGACGTTTCAAGAAGTAATTGCCCAGCTGGTGCATACTTTGTCAGATGTTTCATACAGTAAATTGGATATATCAGATGGAGTGAGAGATCAGGTACTCAATAGTGCAACTGAAAGAATGATTTGCTATTATTATCAAGCAGTTAATACATTAAATACTTACAAATTCACTCTGCAGGTTGAGCTAGTGCATGCACAACTCAAATACCATAAAGGTTTTGTTTTCTTGTTGACCTGGAAATACGTTATGACTATCATGTTCATGACCATGATTTTCAGAACACTATTTATTCGTCTGTTGTTCTTCCAGACTCCAACCCCTTAGTTGAATATCTTTTCTGTTTTCTTGTGTAATTTGCAGGTTCTTGAGAGGGATACTGTAATGAAGACGTTTCAAGAAGTAATTGCCCAGCTGGTGCATACTTTGTCAGATGTTTCATACAGTAAATTGGATATATCAGATGGAGTGAGAGATCAGGTACTCAATAGTGCAACTGAAAGAATGATTTGCTATTATTATCAAGCAGTTAATACATTAAATACTTACAAATTCACTCTGCAGGTTGAGCTAGTGCATGCACAACTCAAAAGAGCAAAAGAAAGGGTTGACATGCCTGATGATAAGATTCACAGTGACTTTATCTCTCTGTCAGATGCTGAACTGGCTATCCTTGAAAGATTGACAACCATCACCCTCACCAATCTCACGCAGGAGTATACTGCTTTGCACAAGATGCTTGCATCTTATGGTGGTCAGGACTCACAAAGATACATTGAGAAAATGTCAGTGCTGAAGAAGATTGAGGATTTGGTGCTACCTAAGAATTCTGATATGGGCCCACCAACAGCTTCAATACTAATGGATTCCAATAGGGATGGATCTGAAACAATTGCTGATGAGTTCCAGACAAAATATGCTGGCCAGGTCACTATATATCCAATTCAGTTCTTCCATACTAAGTTCTATGCAAATTGCGTACATATTATGAGATGTCTTTTATTGATCTCTTTGCAGACATATGCGTCGGCGTGCATTGTGGAATGCCTAGCTTCAGGGCATCAAATTCACCAATCTACACAACAGAGGACACCAAACACAACGTCGACTCCTAACTATGCGTCCTCGTACTCCTTGACTGACCGTGTTAACATCGATGCTCTTCTGTCCAAGTTATGCTCTCGAGCGCCTCCTATCAAAGCAGAATGCAAGCAATAGGTTGTGCATTGCTGAGGCTGGTGCCATTCCCTTACTTCTAAATCTACTGTCATCGTCTGACCTGCAGGCCCAAGTACATGCCATTACTGCACTTTTGAACCTTTCCTTACATGTGGATGGTAAGGAAAGAATAATATCCTCTGGTGCTGTGCCAAGCATAGTTCATGTGCTGGTGAATGGCAATATGGAGGCATGAGAGAATGCTGCAGCTACACTTCTTAGCCTCTCAGTGATCGATAAATACAAAGTAACAATTGGGGAAACAGGAGCTATCCCTGCCCTTGTAGTTCTGCTGAGTGAGGGAAGCCAACGGGGAAAGAAGGATGCAGCAGAAGCTCTGTTCAACTTGTGCACTTACCAAGGGAACAAGGCTCATGCTGTACGAGCTGGCCTTGTGTCAGTCATCATGGGGCTGTTGACAACAGGAGCTCTCATGAACGAGGCTACTGCAATACTGCCAGTACTGTCAAGCCACCCTGAGGAGAAGGCAGCAATTGGGGCTGCAGAGCCTGTCCGTGTTCTTGTGGAGATGATAAGTAGCGAGTCACGAAGAAATAGAGAGTGTGCTGCCGAAGTGATGTTGCATCTTTGCAGTGATGAGCAGAAGCTTAAGCAGTTAGCTTGTCTGCCGGAGTGCAGGATCATGGTCCCACTGAGGAAGCTGGCACTGAACGGCTCAGGCAGAGGGAAGAGGAAGGCTGTGCAGCTGCTCGAACGAATCAGCAGATTCCTGGTTGAGCAGCAAGAGGAACATGAAGCCAAGCTGCAGGTGCCACAGGCCACCCCTCGAGCTATTGAGCAAGAGGCTGAATAGTTGTGCGCCATGGTGCCATATAGTTGCATGATGGTATGCCATCGCTACAATACTACTCTTGGTCACTTGCGTCTCTATCCGTGTTTCATGCTGCCATGTCTGCTGAAGTTTAGGCGTGAATAGGCGACTCAGGATGTCATATGGTCACATAATCTTGGGTTTTCTTGTGTATATATCCTAGTGATGGATTTAGTATTGTGTATATCCGTGTAGTAGTGGAGTTAATAAGTACTGCATACTGCTGCTAGTTCAAGATTTGAGAGTTTATACGATGAGCCATATGTCTTTTTGATTCTGACATTGATTGTGACGATCTGTGGCAGCCACGCAAGATGCCATTTCCCGCCCTATCTGAAATGTGAGTTTTCCATTCGTGTACATGGAACTGGTTTCTGTCCAAGTCGTGAAATCCCTCATCTGAACTATTTCCGAGGACTGTATGGTCAAATGAGTGCTCGGTTTATGGTTCCGAGGATGGTCAGCTTATGTGGCCCATTATTCCCAGGAGCTGGCTGGCTATCTGGAGAAGCCGACCGACTCTGATTAGTATGGCGATGTAGTGACACATATAATGTTTTAAGAAAGAGGCAATTTACCTTCACTTTGAACTTTAGTTGTGATTTACCCTCTATTTTCCAGCTTTATGAGTTTACCTCTGATTTTTTAACTTGAAGCCTGAGTTTTACCTTTAGTAGGGGTAAAATCGTAATAGAATTATTGTGATTTTACCTCTGGTTTCAGGTTGAAACACTAAGATAAAATCACAAAGTAAAAAAAGTGAGTTTAAAATTATAATTAGAGTCTAGAGTAAGGATACAAACACAATTTCTCACAATTAAAGTTCAGAGTAAGAGTAAAATCAAGTATTAGCATGAGGATCCGGTAAGGCAAAATTGCTGTACCACAAGAAAGGCAGAGGATGCGGACAAAATCAATGGAGACTAAATGGATGGCGCGTGAACGACCTCAAACAACTCATGAACTGGGCCTTTTTTTTCCCATCCTTCTCCCCGTTTAGATCTTGAGGATGGCAGTCAATCCCGATGTTAATATCCAGGCCTGCCGGGGCTGCGGGTCGTGTTGGTGCGCGGCGGCCGTGCCTTGATGGCGACGGCGGGTCCTTGCCGTCGATCTTCGGCCGGGATGCAGTTTCTGCGGGCGGTCGATTTCTGCTTTGCCAAGTCTCTTAGCACGGCGGCTGCTGCAGCTCAGCTCCTTCCCGCAAATGGTGCTCGGAGTAGTGGCGAGGACTGCCACCTGCGCTGCTGCTTGTCGGCGTGATGGCATTTGGTGACGGTGGCAGACGGCTCCTTGGAGGCGGCGGTCAAGAGATTCTTTCACGCATGGCAATGGTTCGCGCGACGTTGGTTGTTTTCCATCCTCGATGTCTACCAGGGTGCCTCCGGCAGTTATGACGTCTCCAAACATGTCCTTGGTCCTTCACTTTGTGGAGGCTAACTATGAGGGGGATCGATGCGGCTTGGATGACCTTGCTCTAATCAACAGAGATGGTGTTCGTTTTGGATTGGCAAATGCTTAAGCTCAATGTTGAAGCTTGCGGAATCCACTTTACTTGAAGAGCCGCATCGGATGACAATAAAAGCTGCTCAAAGGATCGGAGCAGGGCGCGCGCGGTCACATGTATTGATGCTTGCACGAGTTGACGCTATAAGCCAGCGCGCTGGTTAGCCACTTCAAGGGATCGATGCATGTGGCAGGAGACCCAGCCAAGCCCACAGGTGAATATTACGACAGACAAGCCCACAGCGAGAGCTGCAACTGTTCGCTCGCTTTCTAGACTTGTGTTTGCTCTTTTCGTTGTTGACACGGAACTGACGGCGTGGCCGGCGGCAGCGTGGGTACCGTCTTGGTCTGTGGCAATGTGGACACCTTTGCGTCGCTCCCGAGAGTCTAGGCAAAGGTAGGACGTACATGGTGTAGTGTCGCGGTCACCAACGTTCTGTTGGAGGAGCTTGTGGTAGCTTGACTGCTCGAAGAGCAGCTGCTCGGGCTTGGTACCATATGCAGATTTGGAAGGTGCCGGAACGCCGGATTCTTCCTACATGGAACTGATTCCAGTACAGTCTCGCTAAGCTTCCTGAAACCTCCTAGTCCCGTACATTTCTAGATCTGACCAAGTGACAATATATTAGTACAGGAAATGGTTTGCATTTTCTCCTAGTACATATTGTTTCATGAACTGGATCTCTGGGCGATGACGCTGGCCTTCCTCTCCTGTATATATATAGCCCATTTCAGCATGGAACTCAGTTTCATATACAATCAAAACAAATTAAACTCTCGGCTCTCGCATGTGCACGGAAAGACATCTTGCGATG
>LAPY01005920.1:9494-24201 GCA_000970635.1 Eragrostis tef
ACAACGCCTCGCCACCCATCTGCTCGCCGCCAGAGCTCGGCATCCGCCACGGGCGCCCGGTCTGCGACGAACCGAGCATGGGCGACGGCGGCGACGCGGGCTTGGCGGCGAGGTCGGCGCGCGCCCTGTCGATGAAGGAGTGGAGGAGGTGGTCGGGGCCGAAGGCGAGGCGGATCATCTCCTTCTCGCTGTTGTCAGCGATGAGGATCATGCCGACGAGCTTGGAGGCGTTCTCGGGGTCCAGGGCGTGCACCCGCTCGAACACGACCTTGGTGACCTCCCATGAGTCCATGGCACTCGCAGGAGCAGGGACCCTCTGCCCCGGCCGCGTTCTTATCAGGTGGTTTCTCACTTGAAGCCGAGATGGGGGAGATGGAAGGAAAGGTGAACAGGAACAGCCGAACAGGGAGAGGAGCGGGGTGGGGCACGGTTGTAAAAAAAGGGTTGGACCGCGGTGAATTAAATAGGCAGGTTGGGGACAGCGGAGAGGCGAGGGAAAACTCGTTTCAGTTCCCTCCATCAATGTTTGGGGAAAACTTTGGTGGGGGATTTGAATTGTACTACTACTACCGTGCTCTCTCCTGGATTGATCTTGCTTGCACCACAAGGGGATATGCAATTGAAAGTCTGTGGTTGCAATGTGTTCAAGGTTTTTTTCTCGTTAGACAGTGTGTTCAAGTTTTGATGTGAAGTGCCGTGTATCCATTTTTATTCCAAATTTTTTTCATGCTTTTTAGTTTTGTAAACATAACATGGAGCAACTTTACCACTCGCTGGTGAAAATGGCGCCGCGGGAGTTCAAAAAAAGTCAATGGTCTAGTCGCTATACTTCCAATTTTTTAGCAGTTAGTGATCTTCCTAGTAGAGCGTTACTAGTGTGACGTTTACAGCTTGACTATGGGCTTGACTCTGAATGGACTCCAGTCTGTTCATGCATGTCGAGAGCTTTTTATGAACTGGGATCCAAGGTGACAACAAACATCGGTAATCAACTTCTTAATTTAGGTGTTAACTAGCACTTAAATGGGCATGGAAAAAACAAGTTTTGTGTCAATAAAATTTTTGTTTTTAGTATTTGCAAGATTCAAACCACCTAGTAAAAATAGATAGTGAGTATGAAAACCAACTAAAGAGTTAGGACCTCATGCAAGCTTTTCAAGATACCATATTTGGATGTATTCCTAGCAAGTAGTATAGATCAATAGGTACAAATCTTGTACAGTCTATAATCAAACAACACATAATTTCCTAGGAAGATAGATAACAAAATTCATAAACCTCATCATGAAACAACCTAACATCATGAAACTGGTTTATACAAATTGCATAATGTTTTTTAGTCGTTGATAGAAAAACCATGTTAGGAAAATTCAAATTTTGAAGTGATGATTGGAACATCCATAGGTGCCATGCTTCTGAATTTTAGTACTTAATAATGTTGCCAGAAATACAGAGTGTTACTATAAAATGGCGTATACGGCTTGCCTCTGAGCGAATTCTAGTCTGTTCATGCATATAGAGACAATATCTAAATTAATAGTATAATAATTAGCCGCGATAAAAGCTTTTCATGGATTGGGATCCGAGGTAGGAACGGGCACTCGCTTCTAGAATTCAGGTGCAAATATGATGTGCCTCTCTAAACCCTTTTTATTTTTTTTTCGCATCTCAAACCAGTTCTTAAATATAATCAATCACTAGAGGCAATTAACAAAACAAAAATAACGTAAGGTTTAAACATTTTGCTTCGATACAAAAGTGCCATCAAACCTAATATATATCGTTTATTTAGAAGATATGGCATGATAAAATGCACACAAATTACCAAGTTATTGACAAACATCACTACCCTGCAACTACATTTATAGATTTAAAACTGGAACGACACACTTGATGTGTTCAAAAGTTGAATCAATGATGGGATGCTGTAGGCGCCGTGCTTTTGAATTTTTAAGAATGTAGCCATCGTAGTTGTGGAATGTGACATTTGCAGTTTGACAGGCAAAGTCTGGTGAATGCCATAATAGAATTGAAACTCGAGGCACTGTGTAAGAACATACATCATGAATTTAGGTGGCAACGCATATTAACATGTCCTTTTGTTCGACATTGTATTATCTCATATTTTGATCTTTATACAGATGGCTTGCCTTCCGTTTTTCTCCGGACATCACCAAGAACAGTAAACGTGGCGGGTACATTGAAGGACTACAAGCACTGAGGTCACTGGTTGGCTTCGGTTTCGAGCTTTCTCGCAAGAAACAAGGCTGTATTTGGCCTTAACTTGAGGCCTCGATCGCCTCCATTTCTTTGTCCCGTTTGCTCAGCCAGGTCCCATGCACGCGCCCACGCAGCATAGGGGGCACTGATGTGCTCACACGAAACGGCAGTGGCGTGCGTCACTGGCAACAAATTGCACCAGCAACGTAACCAAGTGACTGTTCGTTTCAGGGCTAAAATTTTAGTCCCTGTCACATTAAAAAGAATCTTTTTTGTTATTTAAAAATATTAAATAAAGTCTAATTACAAATTTTTTTTATAAATAGAGGCTAATTTCTAAGACGAATCTAACGAGCCTAATTAAGCTATGTTTTGTTATAGTGATGCTACAGTAACTATCTTCTAATTACGGCTTAATTACTCTTATTAGATTTCGTCTCGTAAATTAGCCTAAAGACCCTGCAATTAGTTTTGTAATTAGACTTTAATTATTACTCTAAATGACAAGATTTTAAATAGCTAAAATTTTGTCCAAAGAAACGAAGAGCCCCAGGTCCAAACGCTTGGAGACCCAACGAGACGAGCAACGGCTGCGTGGCTTGAGAGAAAAGAAGAGATAGCAGGATGGTTTGCCCAGCCCCTGCTCGCCGCCGCGTCCTCAGCTCGCGTCCGCCACGCCCCCGGCTCGCCGCCAGCCCACCCGCTCGCCGCACGCCGTCCAGTGCCGCGCCGCGCTGCAAGCTCCGCGCGAGCCCACGCCCTTACGCCCCTCGTCGTCGCCGCGCGCCGAGCCGCCTCGGCACCGCGCCTTGCTCGCCGCAGCTCCACCGCACCCTGTTCGTCCACCGTCGTGATGCTCCTCGAACACGGTGTCGATTCATGAGCAGGGCAGCGGTGTCCTACCCGTCCTGCGCTGGTTCCCGCACGCGATGCTCGCCGCGGCGCTCCACCTCCGCCGTTTCGAACCGCACGTGTTCGTCGCTCGCCATGGGCGGGGCAGCTCGTGGCGCCTCTGCTCCAGCCCTCTCGTCGCGTGCCGCTGTTTGCCTCGTCGGTCTCGTCGAGGCAGAGAATGGATGTGGTTGCGACGGAACGGAGCCTCGTCGGTCTCTGTCCAATCTCCATGCAGTGCCTTTTGGTGCCAGGCCTCCACAACAGAGCTGGTACTCTACTACCTCACCGATGTCACTGATACGTGGGGCCCCAACTGTTCTCCTAGCTGGGGTCCCGTCCCTTGCGCGTGCGCCTCGGTCGCCGATCACAACATGGCAGAGCCCACCGCCCGCATCGAGGCGCCCTGCCGATCGATCATACTGTTAAAACTGACAGTGGGTCCACGCTGATCTTCGGCCCACATAACAGGCAATGAAAAAAAAAAAGAGTGTGCTGCGTGGAAGTTCTTTTCGCTACGGTCCAAACTAGGTAAGGGCCACACAAGAAGATGATGGATGAGATGAGGCCCGAGGGCCGAGCCGAGTCGTCAAATGTCGTGGACCCATCACGCAGAAAGATGCTGGCCCCGGTGGCAGTGAGATACTAGCAGGAGGGACTAAGACTTGTTGCTTCCTCCTGCTGGGGAGCAGCACTGCGGCGCTTGGCAGATTGCACATTTGCAACCAGTATTGCCCTCTGAAATCAAAAATCTCTGAATCCAGCCTTGAACGGCCGCGAGCCTTCAGCAGATTTAGGAATCTCTCCGTAAGAGTATTCATTTCAGGCGTCCTGTCACATAAAAAAAAAGTCTTGCCGTTTAAAAATATTAAATAAAGTCTAATTACAATTTCTTTTACAAATGAGGGCTAATTTTCGAGACGAATCTAACGAGACTAATTAAGTTATGTTTGGCTATATTGATGCTACAGTAAACATCTTCTAATTACGGCTTAATTACCCTCATTAGATTCGTCTCGCGAATTAGCTCAGGGTTCTGCAATTAGTTTTGTAATTAGACTTTAATTAGTACTTCTAAATGACAAGATTCTAAATGGCTAACATTTTCGCCAAAGAAACAACCACCCCCATAGATATCAGTCAAAAGAGTATTTTAGAAAAACTTCTGCATCATGAGTAGAAAGTATAGATGCAAATACTCACTAACTTGATTTTTGAGATAACAAGCACATCTTTTTGTTTGTTTATTCTGCCTTGGGGGCATTTTACTCCTGATTGACTTCATATAGCACCTTTAGGTAATTAGCTCGAAGCCTGGAAATGAAATGTTTACTTTCTTTTGAGCCAATAATGCTCTTTTATTCTCAATGATAACAATGTTACAATAATCTTGTTAAACCTGTTTGTTCTAGGATTGTATCTTATAACGATATAGGCATAAACAAAAAGAGAACTGCTACTACTAGCTGCTGCTGCTATACATATCATCCTTTCCAGTATGACAATTGGCAACGCAAAAGAAACAGCCCAAGAGAGATATAACAAAGATCAATAAAAAATTTCAGATAAGATCCCTTGTTGGTTGTTATGTCTGTTGGATTACGTGGGACCCTGTTACAACTAAACCTCTCAAAACTGGCAAACACTAGTCGTAATCTATTCCTATATATATCATTCAACAGCGACCCTTTATTCTCTTGGGCCGTCCAGGTGCTCAATGCAGCGCCTTGAATGATAACAGACTTCATAAATGCTAAGATGATCTGTCCAGAAGCTAATTTTATATGTCAATTGAGATGCTTAAAATAAAATGGGAGTCCGCTACGTAGCCAGGATGATACCATCCAGCCACAAGTTCAGAATTAAAAAATTTGCAAAGCAAGTCTCCATGCAATCTTTGTCTGAATATAATGCTACAATATCTAATTATTTCGTAGAAGTTGGTGTCCTCTCGTTAAAGCCAGATTAGACCACGACATTCTTATCCCAATTTTTGATAATCTGGAGGTGACACGCACAATGTGTTGTGCTTCCCAAAGTAATGAGAACTTGAATTAATTACAACTTGAGAAGATATGATTAATCCGTCCTTGTTCCTGTTTGATATTTGGCTAATGATTGGTTTAACAAGAGGCCAGGGTATCTCTAGGCCAAGCGTCACAATCAGGCTGCATGAGGTTTGCTGGTTTTGCTCAGGCTACAGCAGGTGTTCGCCTTTCCCTAGCTGGTTTTTATTAGCAGGAAGTAGGAACCAGGAAGCAAAGCAATGATGGCATAGCGTGGATTCGGTTAATTCAGTTTTTGCAGTTGCTTTGACAGTTTTTACATGAAAAGTGCACTTCTCTTCAAACTGCACCTGCCATTCTTGTGTTACTTCTAAATTTGGTGCTTCAGACATGTGGTTGTTCACTCAGCTAAGCAAACAGAATAATTAAGCTGGATGCACTCAGCTAAGAAAGGAAATTTGCACTGCCAGCTTAACTTACTAGACAGAGGATATCATGTAACAGTGATCAACTACTTTCATATAGAACACTAATGACGTATTATAACGATGCTATAACCCTCCCAGGTGAACATGGGCCTAGACAATAAGCAGAGAAAGATCCAGGGAACAAATGTATAGATTGTTCTTTTAAGATATGGACTCTTTTCAGGTGAACTTTCAATGAGCGTCCAACTGATCAGCAATGACAATTCCGTTGAGCTGTTAATACAGAGTATTACTAATTCGTGGTAGTTATCACTTGCTTGTTCATGCTGAGTGTATGCCATTTTAGGCATGTTAATTTGCTTTTTCAGGATATTCGCGGGCTGTGTTGGAGCCTTCTCAGGTGGGTTGGTCCCTATTCTTAGTGGACCTGTAACATGTAATGATGGGCTAAGTGGGAGGAGCTTGTCAAGGCTTTGCGGCCCACATAGAGGCTATTAAGCTTTGAACGTGAAAATATATGGGCTGGGTTCCATAACAGCCCAGTGCGCCTTTATTTCATCATGTTTGGAGTATACAGATAGATGAGTGGTTCCTTTGATCTCAAAAAAAAAAAAAGAAAAAGAAAAAAAGGAAGCCAAACAAGATGAGTGGTTCCGTGCTCGCGCATCCCATCAATCCCAGTCACATGAAAGTCCATTGCCACAGCTTGTGTACATGCAGTCAGTCATACACACAAATCTGGGAGGAACTGCTGTGTGTTTGTGTTCAGTGCTCGAGCTCGATCGATCTGTATCGGACGCAATTATATATACTGAATTGAACAACGCTAGCAATCGACATACATCAACTCTTTCGATGGAGGCACGAATACACGATTCAGAGGTTTGGAAGACTTCCGATCCCTGATAATTCATCCTCCCATGCATTCCCCTTCCTGCTTTACCTCTGCAGCTCCTGCTGTTTCTAATCCCTATCATGCTTATTGCGGCATGCCCTTTCCCCCATGTCGCCCACACAGTTTTTGAAACGGGTACGTACGAGAAAAGGGGTGGCAGAAAAACTCGCTCCTCACTAGATGTGTTATGATGTGATCTGGTACTGCTCGCTCCTACCGAGGTAAATCGATGGATAAACAACTATCCTTTCTCCGATTAGAGTGAGAATCGCGTCACGGTCTGTACATTTGCATAATTAAAAAATAAAATAAATTATATTGCGCAATTTAAAAAAATAGGGATGTAGCTCAATTGATAGAGCGCTAATGAAAAGCTTCTTAGAGGTCCGGGGTTCAATTCCTTGCATCTCCAGTCATTTTTTGTTGCCCCCAGTTTTTTAATCGAGAATTTGTTTAGCCAAGAGGTATAGGGTTTAACTCCTCACATCTTTGACATTTTTTTCCTTTTTTTCATCTAAAAGGTTTGATTGTTGAAAATCTGTGGTTCTGCATGATTGAACTTTATGATGCATATGACATGGCTAAATCTCTCACTCATTTATACTTGCTAGTTTATTAATAATTGCAGCATGCTTACAAAGAGTTTTTTTTTTGTGTCTGCATTGTGTTCCAAAAAAAAAGAGTTTTGTAGGGATATGCACTCAGGCCTTTCACTTTGATCATTAATACACCTAAATGTTTAAAATAACATTTTTCACTGCGAGGAAGAAGCCTTTTGAAACATAAGTCTAGTGGTATAACTTATTTATAATTTTGCACAATAAAATACACCACATAGTTCTAAAAGGGGTGGAGTATACTGTTGAAGGAGGAACTCTAAGAAGCTTTTTTTGGGGGCAACAACTCTATATAAGAAGCTTTTCATTTGGAGCTTTCCCTTTCAAAGATGAATAAAAGGACAGCAATGCTAATTTTTGGAGCTTTCCCTTACCCATTGTCCACCCCGTACTCCACCTTCCTGCGGCTTTCAGCTTTCACGATACATGAATGGTCACTTAAAATTAACAATACCATTCTCCTCTGTTTGTTTGTGCTTTATATATGTTTATTTATTCATTTGCGATTAGCTAGCTTTAACCAATGAATCAACTATAAGGTACTACTAAAGCTCTGACAGTATTCCACCTCCAATTATTTCTTTTCTTTTAGCTGGAAAGTGAAGCACAAAATTAAAATCTTTAATTTCACGTGCGCGCGAGGGGCCCAGAATGAGTGAAATCACCGTTAGTCCGACAAGATTCCTCAACAGCCAAATACCATGGCATTGACTCGATCACACACCGTTTAGGTCCGTTATAGTACTACCAGTAGTATACACACATAGGATTATGCAATTTCCATCCCATTTCATTTTAAATTTGAATGCAAGAAAATTTAGGATTTGGAAATAAGTTCTCTAAGTCTTGATTTTTTTAAAAAAATTCTAAATTTTAGGTGTGAATCAGCCCAAATGAACATGGCCGTACTTTTTTATTTAATTCTCATGATCCTTTTGAGCGAAAAAAGGAAAGGGAAGAAAAGAGAACAACGCACCAGAGAAAGTAGCTTTCTTTGAGGATAAGTTAAACAGGCAAAACATGTAATCAAATCTGAGCATTGTATGCATGGAGATTGGGTCTTAGATGCAAAAACGTAAGCAAGTTGTATATTGTAGAGAAGCGCCCATGCACGCATTTGGATCTGTTTTACTATCTTGATGAAGCGCATGTGAAAATAACATAGCAGCATATAGTTCATCTGGCTTTTCGCTAAAATAAAACCTTAATCTGGTCTGCTTAGTCTCACGTAATTGAATTGATATATATGTGCACCATACCTGAGGCGCCGACATGAAAAACTCACGGGTCGTTCTACTCTCTAAAAAAATAGCTGCTCCTACCGTTCATTATGCAGAAGGCATACTAACTTACTAAGCAATGGCTCACGTCGTCGGCATCGCGACACTTCTCCTCCTGCAACTTGCCTCGTCCTACCCCAGCGTTGTCCTTGCCGATGCCATGCTTGGTCGAAAGGCTGGCATCATCGATGAACCAGCCGAGAATGCGCCAGCTGGGCCGGGGAGGTACGCCGTGATCTTCGACGCCGGCAGCACGGGGAGCCGGCTGCACGTCTTCAGGTTCGATAGGAAGATGGAGCTCGTCGGAATCGGTGACAAAATCGAGCTCTTTGCCAAGGCGTGCGCTTCGTTCGTTTTATGTTGTAGAGTTCGCATACAAAATATTCTACCACATATTTCAAGCTTTTGCTGTTGAGTTATGTTTGTAGGAGCACATGCATGTATATTTTATTTCTATTGTTCATCTATTTTGATTACCCATGAGTATGTTGTCTGTTGCTGTAGGTTAAGCCTGGGCTGAGCTCATATGCCGGACGGCCCCAAGAAGCCGCGAACTCCCTACTACCTCTCCTTAAAAAGGCCAAGAGCGTTGTCCCTCCAGAGCTAAGGGAAAGAACCCCTCTTAGGCTAGGGGTGCGTGAACAAATCTGATATTACAACTATGTAACTTTCAGATATTTTTAAGTATTCTAAGATATACTTTATGTTCTACTCTAGTTCAACTGATGAGGTACAATAAGAGGAAAAATGATCATTACTTACATGCTCATTCTTTCGGACCTATGCACATAGATTTCAACACTAAGCCTGACCTTACAGAAAATTCAAGCAAATTAGTGTGAAATTATCCCTGCTTAGCAATATATATCGAAACGGTCTTGCTAATTTTTTTTGTTCTTTCATTTTACCCACTATGTTTCAGGCAATTGCAGGGTTGAGACTTATCGGAGATGAAAAAAGGGAGAAGATTCTCGAAGCGGTAGTTTTATCCTTCTTCTTTTGTTTAGGAAATTAATTTCTTCTTACTTGCTCCTCAATTTCGATTGAGTTCGACGTCCTGTGCATCATCTATTCATACATGACTAAGAGAATATTTTTAACGATGCAGGTTAGGGATCTTGTGCGCACGAAGAGTAAATTTCAGTACAACCCTGACTGGATCAATGTTCTTGAGGGATCTCAAGAAGGATCTTACCTATGGGTATGAATTAGGGCAACATAACACAACAAACTTACTCTATACAAAATTATTTATTTTTGGCATCACTCCTACGTGAGCCTGTTTGCATGACCTATTTTTAATCTTATAATGTGCATAACATGTAATGTAGGTTGCTCTCAATTATTTATTGGATAAATTGGGAGGTGATTACTCTCAGATGGTAGGTGTGGTTGACTTGGGAGGCGGATCAGTGCAAATGGCATATGCCATCTCTGCAATTGCTGCTGCAAAAGCTCCCGTTGCAGCCGATGGAAAGGATCCATACGTGACAAGAGAGTATCTAAAAGGAAAAGATTACAATGTTTATGCTTACACCGACTTGCTAAGCGAGTGATCCGCTTTTATACCCTGCATCCGGGCTGCACAGGCGGGGAAACGCGGCGCGCGTATGGGTCCGCGGGCCTGGCTCCGCGGAAACGACCAATTTGCTTGTTCCCGCCTGGCCTGGCTATCGGGCCTCTTTTGCACAGCGGGGGCCTGGCTACTTTTGAGTCGAGCCTACCAAACAACACAAAAAAGGCAAGATGCTGCATAACCCAAGGCTGGCCAGGCCCAAAGATGCCAACCAATCACGCCCTTTGTGTCCACTAGCTAGCGTTGGAGTGTGGTAGATGCGGCGTCAAGGTATGCGCCTGCGCCAACAACCACCGGTTTTTGGAATGTTTGACGTGGAGATATACGTATTCATTTTACGAGTGTGCCAATTGATCTTACGAGTGTGCCATCCGACTTGCTAAGCGAGTGATCCGCTTTTATACCCTGCATCCGGGCTGCACAGGCGGGGATCAGCCCAAATGAACATGGCCGTACTTTTTTATTTAATTCTCATGATCCTTTTGAGCGAAAAAAGGAAAGGGAAGAAAAGAGAACAACGCACCAGAGAAAGTAGCTTTCTTTGAGGATAAGTTAAACAGGCAAAACATGTAATCAAATCTGAGCATGGTATGCATGGAGATTGGGTCTTAGATGCAAAAACGTAAGCAAGTTGTATATTGTAGAGAAGCGCCCATGCACGCATTTGGATCTGTTTTACTATCTTGATGAAGCGCATGTGAAAATAACATAGCAGCATATAGTTCATCTGGCTTTTCGCTAAAATAAAACCTTAATCTGGTCTGCTTAGTCTCACGTAATTGAATTGATATATATGTGCACCATACCTGAGGCGCCGACATGAAAAACTCACGGGTCGTTCTACTCTCTAAAAAAATAGCTGCTCCTACCGTTCATTATGCAGAAGGCATACTAACTTACTAAGCAATGGCTCACGTCGTCGGCATCGCGACACTTCTCCTCCTGCAACTTGCCTCGTCCTACCCCAGCGTTGTCCTTGCCGATGCCATGCTTGGTCGAAAGGCTGGCATCATCGATGAACCAGCCGAGAATGCGCCAGCTGGGCCGGGGAGGTACGCCGTGATCTTCGACGCCGGCAGCACGGGGAGCCGGCTGCACGTCTTCAGGTTCGATAGGAAGATGGAGCTCGTCGGAATCGGTGACAAAATCGAGCTCTTTGCCAAGGCGTGCGCTTCGTTCGTTTTATGTTGTAGAGTTCGCATACAAAATATTCTACCACATATTTCAAGCTTTTGCTGTTGAGTTATGTTTGTAGGAGCACATGCATGTATATTTTATTTCTATTGTTCATCTATTTTGATTACCCATGAGTATGTTGTCTGTTGCTGTAGGTTAAGCCTGGGCTGAGCTCATATGCCGGACGGCCCCAAGAAGCCGCGAACTCCCTACTACCTCTCCTTAAAAAGGCCAAGAGCGTTGTCCCTCCAGAGCTAAGGGAAAGAACCCCTCTTAGGCTAGGGGTGCGTGAACAAATCTGATATTACAACTATGTAACTTTCAGATATTTTTAAGTATTCTAAGATATACTTTATGTTCTACTCTAGTTCAACTGATGAGGTACAATAAGAGGAAAAATGATCATTACTTACATGCTCATTCTTTCGGACCTATGCACATAGATTTCAACACTAAGCCTGACCTTACAGAAAATTCAAGCAAATTAGTGTGAAATTATCCCTGCTTAGCAATATATATCGAAACGGTCTTGCTAATTTTTTTTGTTCTTTCATTTTACCCACTATGTTTCAGGCAATTGCAGGGTTGAGACTTATCGGAGATGAAAAAAGGGAGAAGATTCTCGAAGCGGTAGTTTTATCCTTCTTCTTTTGTTTAGGAAATTAATTTCTTCTTACTTGCTCCTCAATTTCGATTGAGTTGGACGTCCTGTGCATCATCTATTCATACATGACTAAGAGAATATTTTTAACGATGCAGGTTAGGGATCTTGTGCGCACGAAGAGTAAATTTCAGTACAACCCTGACTGGATCAATGTTCTTGAGGGATCTCAAGAAGGATCTTACCTATGGGTATGAATTAGGGCAACATAACACAACAAACTTACTCTATACAAAATTATTTATTTTTGGCATCACTCCTACGTGAGCCTGTTTGCATGACCTATTTTTAATCTTATAATGTGCATAACATGTAATGTAGGTTGCTCTCAATTATTTATTGGATAAATTGGGAGGTGATTACTCTCAGATGGTAGGTGTGGTTGACTTGGGAGGCGGATCAGTGCAAATGGCATATGCCATCTCTGCAATTGCTGCTGCAAAAGCTCCCGTTGCAGCCGATGGAAAGGATCCATACGTGACAAGAGAGTATCTAAAAGGAAAAGATTACAATGTTTATGCTTACAGGTTTGGATTTATAATGTTCATGGAAACCTGTGCATTTACGGACATTAGGAATGATCATAAAAGACCTTGTCTTTGCAGTTACCTGCACTATGGTGCCTTTGCAGCCCGTGTAGAGATATTGCAGGCAAAGAATAGACAATTCAGCTCTTGCATGCTGCGTGGATTTAGTGGTATATATATTCATAGTGTGCATACAATCACTTACTCTATTTTTTAATTTTAATATCCTTACTGTAATGGTGTAACTTTATTAAGGAAACTATACATACCATGGAGAACAATATGATGCTACTGCCGCAGCGGAAGGAGCAGTATACGAGAAATGTAGGGAAGAGATAATCAATGCACTTAACCTGAATGCCCCATGTAAGACAGAGCTGCACCTTCAATGGTGTGTGGAATGGGGGCGGTGGAGCTGGTCAGAATAACCTCTACCTTGCATCTAGCTTTTATTTTCTAGCTGCCCAGGTAGTAACTGCAAATATCTCAACCTACAATCATTGTTTCAGTAAGATATGTGCAAAGGCCAGAATACCTGAACTTTTCTCTTTCTGAAAGGTTGGGATCATAGATGGAAAATTCCCGAGCGCAAAGACCACCCCTGCTGCGTTTAGAGTAGCTGCAAAGAAGGTTTGCCGATTGAGCGTTAAAGAAGCAAAAGCTGCGTACCCAAACTTTCCGAGTACTGATGTGCCGTACTTGTGCATGGATCTTACTTACCAGTACACATTGCTCGTGGATGGTTTGGGTAAGTATTATCATTGCTTCTGAATAATTGTTCTGAGCTACAAGAAAAGTTGTTATCAAAATAATATAAAACAGTAAGACATCGTGTGATTGATATGTTGTGTGCATTGTACGTAGGTCTGAAGTCAATAAAGATTATCACACTGGTATCAAAGGTGAAGCATGGCGAATACTACATTGACGCAACATGGTCTTTGGGTACTGCTGTTGAGGCCGTCTCGCTGAGAAAGGGGCTTGAAGATGCATGATCTAATTAATCATGAGGGACTATATACTCGCCAGTGCCATGCAAATTTCTTGTTAGCCCTAACCAGCTAAGCTCTGGTTTCTAATTATTGTGGGTTAGTCGTCTTATATAAGTTATGCTTGTATCATTAGCAAACACGATTACAGTGATGATGATCCTCCTCAAGTTTAATTATCAACATTTGCACGTCACATAATAAGGCATATTAATATTAGAAAAAGAAGTGGGTGTCTTGTACTTTCAGTCGAAGAAGTTGTTGTTTGTCCTTGGTTTTAAGAAGATATGAAGCTGGCACAATGATTTATTTGCTGAGCAGCATAAATAAAGCGAGAAAATGGAATAATTACTCCCATAACGTCAAGCTAATATGTAAGACAGTAAATCAACTATATATGTGAGGTGATATTGTTTAAATCTTCGGAGTACACACCTTACAACCTTGTTGTCGCCAGCCTTTGTGTTTACCATAACTGACCAACAGTCCAACAAAAACGCTCTGCAGCGACATGCCGCAAGCCTATGAAGCAACGACATTGATCCGTCGCAACTCAAATATCGCTACAAATAAGTTACTCAAGTCTCCTTATGATCGGCATTGTCCCCTGTCACAACATGCATGGGTTCCGTGACAGAGTGACTTCTTTGCACATGGCATATATTTCCAACTCCTAATTGTTATTAAGCCTTAATAGGCACCGCTGCCAGAGAGCTACAGGCAGGTGCGGTCTGTGTGTATGAAGTCCCGCATACATGTCCAACAGTGTGTGGGAGGTCACATCAATACATCATTTCGGTAGGGCGATCAAAAGAGCGAGCAATATTTGTTGTGCCATCTCCATCTGAAAGCATTTGTCAAGCGTCGTCGTCCCAGCTGTCATGATTTGCATTCATCACACCATTGGTCTAGCTTGAAAATGCAGCATCCCAGCTCTAATACATGAGGACAGTTAGCATCGCTTTGCAACGCGAGGCAAAGATACGAATTCGATTTCCTCCGGAAAGAAACCAGCCATAGAGGGCCCTCTACATGTAATACGAGTGACCTCGTGAATCTCGTGTGCTCTGGTCAGTCCAGACATCAATCACTATCATCACCAACTCATCATGCGATTAGTGGTGTAGAGTTATTTTCCAAAAGTGCTACAGTCCTTGAAAAAAGGTTACAAGGGCCAGATATGCGATTCCTACACCATCAATTCTCAGATTTGCACCGCAGCACACTACTCCTATCTGGTAAGAAAAGCTTGCTGATAGTTTGGTCCGAGAACGTGCTTAATTATGATACTTGTGGACTTGAGGTACCAACTTGCAAAGCTCCTCTCCATCTCATGTTAAAATTGCTGATACACTCAATCATTTCTCAGTCCAGAGTGCTTCTTCAGACACGAGCCCATATCCTGCGGGCTCCCGGCTGCGCCGGCCACTAGAGCACTGCA
>LAPY01005921.1:9387-21176 GCA_000970635.1 Eragrostis tef
TTTTTTTTTCCTTTTCTATTTCTATTCCCTATTCGATTTTCTATATTAAACGAAAACGAATTCTATTCGAATTTTGAATACATTTTCCACACAATAAAATTCCTACTGCAAACTACTCCAGCATGAATGCATCAAACAATTATTTCATTAACTATATTAATTAATTTGATTTAGAAAATAATTCTTTGGCCTAGGAAAAATGATAACACCCTAATTAAAGAAAAGGGAAAATTTTAATCTATTGCAAAAAGCAAAAAATTAGGGTGTTACAGATACATCAGGTGGTAATCCACCTCTCTCATTGCTACAAGAGGGCCATCCGGTCCATGTGGAAGGGTTGTTTTTAGAGCACTTTGCAGTTCTTAAAAAGCTAGTGCACAAAGATCATTTTCACTGGACATATTCATGAACTCTAAGAATAAGGATAATAAGCTCGCGAAAAATATAAAACTATGTGAATGAACTATAAGATATCTTATTTTCTAAAAAAATAATACTAATCTTGCTAGCTAATGCATCATAGGATGTCACATTTAACAGAACTTCGACAAGTAGAATGACAAAGCTATGCTAGAAAGGAAATTTAGCATTGAGAACTGCCACCTTAAATTCTCTTATTCCAACACCAATCATTTCATCTGCCCTCGGATGAAATTTCAGTGCCTCCATTAAGCGTGATTTTCCTGGCTCCGCCACAAATCCATTTAATGGAAACCTTCATGCAAGTTAAAGATGACATTACATACACATAATCATACAAGAACTTCAAAAAGGCAAGAAAAAATCAAAGCAATTTGCGTATAGCCACATAAAAAATTCATAAAATTAGCTATATGGAGATCGATATAGGCTTACTCTTGTAGCATGTTTTGTAAGCAAGTGCGCATATCAATAATGTTGTCCCATACGCCAACTTTTGCATCAAGGAAGTCCTGATCGATAGATATGGTGCCACCATCCGCAAGAACACTGCTTTTAGACTTGAATGCTGACTTCCATCTTGAAGTATTTTCAGTACTTTGCTTGCAGGTATCCTTACGATTCTTTTCAAAATTCCGAATTTCAGGATGACACAGAAAATCATAGATGCTCTCATTTTGTTTTGGTTCATGTGACTGGTTGGTTCATGTGACTGCGAAAAAGTAAATATAAGCATAAAATTAGATATCTGGGCATCCTTAAGTATACTTAAATTGACAGTGTATTTCTGCATCAGACATTGTTCATCAACTATACATAATGAATATGGTAACCCATTCCTTGAAAAATTCAACATCTCAGGTTAATTACAAAATAATTACACAAAAAAAGGTTAATTACAAAATAAGGGATGGTTTCATTTTGCAATTTCTAGGTCCTTCTATAGTTAAGAGCTAATATTGATAATGTGATCTGACATTGTTCATCAACTACACGTAATGAATACAGTAACCCATTCCTTCACAAATTCAACATCTCAGCTTAATTACAAAATAAGGAATGGTCTCAATTTGCAATTTCCAGGTCCTTCAAGCTAAGAGCTAATATTGATATTGTGAGAACTAAGACTAATGACTTTAATGAACGCTAATTCCAGACACATTAATTAGTGACAAGAACCAATAAACTAAAAGCACACATTTTCAATCAGCAAGAAAGTCACACATTGTAGCGTGTGAACACACTTCAAATAAGCTGCATATTCACCGTTTGTGTCCGAATCGAAATACTAACACAGAAATCTTGGCCCTTGGGGGCATTTAGAATTCTTACCTTTTGAGAATGCATAATTTCAAAAGGCCCTGAGGTCCCATTGAATGGCTCTTTTCCCCAAGTAATTGCATCTAGACTACCACAGAGATTGTCCACTGAAAATTGCTTTGCGGCATTTATAAAACTCTGCGCGGGACTCTGCAGAAAAAATACTATAAATAAAAATGTGTTTGGGGCACAAAAACAAGGTAACATATGCGAAAAAAACCGTCAGAATTTTATGGAGAGTACTCACAGAAAAACATGCTTCCGAAAATGGTGAAGACATTGATAACCTTTTGCGCTGCTGCTTTAGACCTTGACTGCTCAACCCATGGAACTGCCCACTCACAGACAGGCTATCTGCAACAATGAGCAAGTGCTCCCGACGTATATTCCTTCCAACATCAGCTGTTATTGACCTTAAAGACTATAAAATAAAGTACACACAATAAATGTTAGATAAATAATTACAGCTATAACACTAACAAAATAAATCTTCTTTAACAATTGAAAAATGATATCAGTGGCAACAAATATGAGGCACGTACTTGAACAAAATAACTCCATGCTGCGTCTATGCCATATGAATGGAAAATATCATATGTACTTTGCGGTTGACTCCGCTCCCAATCAATCAAATAAATTATTGGAATGCAAACACTTTGTAGGGTAGCCCAGAACTTCCCCATCTTGCAATGTTCAGACATAGAAATTTTCACAACCAGATCCTTATCATTCTGACATTGTATCTCAACATCCTTAAATTCCAAAAAACCTCTCAGGGAAGTCAAATGTTACCAGAATGACATGACCTCAGCACCGTACTAGGGAATTGATAACTTAAAAAAGGGCGCTCAGGATTTTGAAGGAAAAAAAATTGAAAAGTTCCCGAAAGTAAACATCAACTACGATGGTTCAGATACATGCAGAGTAATCACATGGGAACAGTTTTGTACAAACCTACAGCTATGTGTACTTTTATGCAATCTCCTCTCCCCATGTCCGTAAACAATCACTGGTGGTGTGTGGCGTTATATTTCTACGAATAATCATCTGAGATAAGCAGTTGTTCGCAAAACCATAAATAAAATTAGAATAGCTTTGTTATATTAATCAAATTCATATTCTTCGCCAAGTAATAATTTGCCTATTGATGATGCGTTAGTGTAAGATTTGTAACTGGTGAACACTTGCGAGTGTTTGGACCATGCCCAGACCCAGAGCAGCTAACTGAATGTATATATTTTCATAGAGAACCACCACCACATAATTTTTATTATTTCTAAAATAGAGTTAACATGAAAAGTTCTTAAATGCATGCTAAATTTTGATAATCTATACAACAAAAATATTCAATTGTGGACTCGACTGGAATCCATGTCTACAAATAAAATCTATCTGATGATTTTTTGAGTTGATTCCATCACCAAATCAGAGGATTAGGATTGTGGTAGCAAATAGGTGGTTTCC
Source organism: Eragrostis tef (assembly GCA_000970635.1). NCBI lineage: Eukaryota > Viridiplantae > Streptophyta > Magnoliopsida > Poales > Poaceae > Eragrostis > Eragrostis tef. The sequence continues at coordinate 12,592 of LAPY01005921.1, forward strand.
ATGTTGTGCGTTCCTATGATCTCGATGTATCAAAAAATCTACAATCAGCCAAACCCAAAATAACATTTGAGAGAAGTTTGATAAACACTCGTTGAGTCTTGATTCCTAACAAGAAATTCTTGAAATAAATGTAGGAGACAACTATGGTAAAATGCAACAAATTATAATAACCTTTCAGCAGTGTATCCAGTATAATTGGAATCACCCTTCTCTTGAGATCGTCCAGTTGAGAAATGGACTCAGATTCAGCTTGAACTACCACACTGACACAGCAAGCTGGATTTTTAATACACTCATTACCGACTGAACATTTCCTGCTAAAACAAAAAGTAAAACAAAGTGAGAAAGGACTCCGGGAGATCAAGAAACAGACTCTACTTAGGTTGAAAACATGAGACATGCATACTTAAGACATTGGGAAAACGACATGTAAACCAAGTTGGTAGAAAACAGCGTGATATGAAGTGCTGGAACAAGACAATGAACTTTTAAAATATACTGGTTCATCTAGAAGAAAAAAAAACAATAATTCTACTGATAAGATAGGACAATAGATGATCCAGAACAAAGAACAATAACCCAAATTCTCAAACATAAACTAATTATAGTGAGGAACTATATTAAATTTTAATAATGCAACATGTTGTGTACTTCAGATAGCCATACTATATGAAATCCGAGGTCCCATGTAGCAAAAAGAACCTATAAAATCATTTCTGTAAATTTTATCTCTTCAAACATGGTCAATGAAAAAGGGTGTGCTATTTTCTAGTTGAGCATCAAGATACTGTGAAATGAAATTTATGCGATTAGAAAGCACTACTGAAAGAAGCCAATACGTAAAGAGAAGAAAAATATAGAGACTCCTTATAAAACTAATAGGTCACGTGCTTACCCCTTTGAAATACGAACTAAAGGGATCAAACTGTTCAGCTGTTTTGTTAGCTCTTTTACAACAGATCTCAATCCTAAACCATTCTTCTTCATTATCTCCTGTGTACATATGTATGAAATGCAATAAATATTGATGTACGTACCAAATTAATGGTCCACAAAAAAGTGAAACTGTGTGCTCATTTACATCAAAAGAAAATGACCTGGCTTAAATGAAAATGTGTGGTCCAAGGACTTCCTTTTCTTGCTTTTTCACATCCATCATACCTAATAGCAAATGTAACAAATATTACTCATGCACAATATTAAAAAAATTACAGGATTGGAAAACAATACTTAAGTGAACTTACATAATCATAATGGTTTCAACCAAATTAAGGAAGTGCACTTGTTCAAGATGACTCTTTACTTCCAGTGATGCATACTCCAAGCCAAATCTAAATTGCTTTAGCTTCTTTGACAGGAAAAGCAAACCAACGTGATCTCGAGAATTTGCAGCCTTGTGGCATTTAAATACTTCCTTCACAACAAAGTGTAATATATTAAACATATACAATCAAAAAATGAGAGGAAAGGATCATAAATATAAACAATGTGCCTTCCTGCAAATTCATGAGAGGAGAGTCCTCTAAAGCATTCACTGGTTGCTCCAAAGCTCCATACGCAGCTTCTGAAATGGAACATGCAGCCCAAGAGCCAACAGGAGCACCAAGTTCACCAGCTGGACCATGATCACAGCACATATCATCAGCACTATCATAAGAGAATTGCATTATGTGCTGCCCATATGAACTTCTAACAGTCCCATCATAACTAACATGCAGATCTCTCAAGTGATACATCAGTTTTCTTGTCAATGTCCCAGGGACAGTAGCATTTTCAGAAAAAAATATTTGCTCGTCCCGATATGGAGTGTAAAAGGGACTCTAATGGGTTTAAACCCTCGATGAAAGAGCTCCTAATCACAGCATAGAGGTTCTGTCCCAAGTTTTCATTGGTGCCCTCAGTTATTTCAGACTTTGATAATTTCTCCTCATTCCAGCAAATACAAGTGAGTTGTGAAGGAATCCTAAAGGAAAATTTGCTAGCTGGAAGTTGAAGACCAACACATGCAGTTTGTTGGGCATATTTCAACAAGCTACCCTTGCTCCCCCAATTAATCATTGCCATCATTATGAACTGTCATTACTCACATGTTGTTGAACCATCTTTAATAGATCACTGAAGACATCCTTAAATGCCATGACTGAATATCTGATAATATGTTGGTTGCTCTGAAAAGAATGAAATTCTTTGTAAGAACATGATACTTCTTCTATGTCCTCATAACATTTCAGAATTGGCTTGTTTACTGGATCTAGCAGTATCTGCTTGATACGAAGCGCTTCTTCAGCTTCATACAGTACCACCTTAACTCCTTCAGTCAGTTTTCTCCTTGAGTAATGGTCTGAGAACATATAAAGCTCGAAAAGAGAGACACTTAAACCCCTCGTGGTTAAGAATTCGCATAGTACATCCTGGGCAGCGGAGAGGAAGTGAAGTGCCCTGGAACCATACTGTTTGAACATGACAGAAAACAAACCAGTCATGCTATTTTTTAGCCACTCAGACCCCATTAAGCAGGTAAGCAATTCACTGTCTACAATTCGTAACTTCTCATCACAACTCAAATTCATGCCAGAAGGAAGAAGCATGCTAAAAAATTGTTTACCTGTCCACAAAGGACCTTGTGAGCTCATAGACTGAATGATTGCTGGTAATGGAGTAGGTGAGACTGAAAGGCATAACATTTGAAGTTACTGGATTTCTGATTTCTTTAGGAAAATATCCTGATCTATTAACAAATGTGCAGCTGCTAGAGAATCATGTGTAAGAGACACCAAACTTCTACCATCTTGCATATTCAATGGCTGATGATGTAAGCTTACTAGCTCTCCAAGCTCAACTCTTGATTGTAAGGATTGTGGGATATATCCATGCAAGCAGTCCCCATCAAAGTCTCCCATAAAAGGGCCACAACACAATGGATTGATTGATACAACAGATTGTATTGGTAGCACTTTTGCATATAATGCAATCAATGAATGTTGATGGACGGAAGGAGGCCTATTTACGAGAATAAGATCACCATCTTGCAAGGGTCTGAGGGCAATGTCACCAATTTCTAACTGGTTTGCCTTCCGAACAAACATTAGCTTCCCACCTCGCCGAATAAATAGTTCCTCCTTGGAAGAAGGTGAAAGTTGCACTTCAAATTTATGTCGTCCAAATTATAGCAATTAATATGCTCAGAGACATGCAAAGTTGAAGCTAAATCTTCAGGGATGCCAATTTCATGCAATCTAATCTTGGGGTCCCCGACCATAGTACTCCGAAAAGCATTGTCAGATCTTTTGCTAAGAATAGAATCTTTCAACCACTTCATTCCATATGTATCTGTGGATGTCTCACCATCAGTCTTTTTAAAGTACAACTGCAGGAGATAAACACGTTAATGATTAAAGCTAAAACACGTGCTTGTAACTAATTCTAACTTTACTGTGATGAACTACAAAGGTACTATTAAAGTCAAGATAGAATTACCAATAGAGTTAACAAAGTAACTTCTATTATATGCAAAGGTATCAACTATAACTTAGAGATATGAAGGTAATGAAGAGACTTCCAAAGAATAGAAGTTTAGGTTCCTACAGTTCAACTTGTATACAAAGCAACTATATAGATTAACTGAATTGAATCTTAGTGGGAACAAATAACAAACAATATTATAAGATGCATTAAGCCACTCTGAAGAGGGTTGTAAATCAAGATACATGTCAGCATAACTTCCTGTGATTGGTGTATCTACTATTCTCATTTCAAAACAGATGCAAAAAAAAAAAGAAAGAGAAGATCCAAAATAAAACAAAATTTCTATGTTGTTCATCAGCAGGACAGAATAGGCACTAAGGTTGACATGTTTGTCTTAAAACATGATATACCAGATCTGACAGAAGGACTGCATCATGCTATAAGGGTATCATTTCTTTATTGAGGGCAGGATATATGGATAATATAAATTTTCTTGCCTTGGAGGATTTGAGGCAGTCTGAAAGTCGACTTGAGACAAGTGAACTTGCAAAAACACTGAACTGGGGATGTTGCCTGTAATCATCAGCTTTCTTATTGATATCAACCATCCTCTTGTAAGCCTTTGTTCTGTCATCCTATTTCAAAAATACAAAGAACAAATAAGGTGGTTTAAAAATTGAGCTGCTAATGTAGTCCATATATGTCTAGAGCACCAGACCACTATAAACAAACCTGTACTGAAATCAAACAAAGTGCAATCTCCATTTGGCACAAGAGAAAAATACTCCTAATTAAGTGGTATATTCAATCCTAATTTTATGAATGTATCAGATAGAACAATGAAAAAAATTTCACATGACTTGGCATCAGTACTCTGAGCTTTTATTAAATCACAGTTTAATGCTTCAAAGTAAGATTTAACCTTTTCCAAACTAACCTGAATATTCAACCTATACACCATACTGATCATGAAGTCACGAGAAGAAAACAGATGAATATTGGATATTACAGGTCTAACACGTAACACGATGATTCACTTACAAAAGTTAACCGAGGACCATCTGAGAGCCCATATCCCATCTCCACAACACGATGGCGATTAGGGGTCACTGGCAAACTTGATAGGAACAGTAGTTCCCGCCTTGAAACGAATTGTTCAATAAGTACTGGGTCAACTTTTTTCAATATGTGAAAGACCTGCAAATATATGTCAAATGAAACAAGGGTTTAAATAAAAGTATCAATCTTCTTTTTGAAAAAATAAAAATTGATGTTTATGACTATGACTAGAAGGCTGCCCCCTTTGGGTCATCCCAATTATCTTATCTCTACGTTCCTATCTGAGAATCATCAAGAAATAATTAGAATATAAGCAACTCTACATTTCCTTTTGTGTGGCTTATACTGTAAAATTTGCATTCTGCTTCTTCTATGTCTGGCTGAATCGGGGGAAGAAAACAGATAATGATGTATAATATTTTCTCACAGTTCATTAGGAAAAATATTATGAAGCCAACATGGAACAATATTTAATAAAAAATAACTGCGGAAAAGGGATACATTACTTGATAGGAAAGGGCTCAATCGTGGGGGTGGGGGATCAGATAATGATGTATAATCTTTTCTCACAGTTCATTTTTTTGAGTTAGTTATTAGAAATTACATTCTGAAGCCGCATGAAACAATCTTCAATCAAATTAACAGCATAAAAGAGATGCATTACTTGGCATGGGGACAATATTATCTTGGTCATATTGGATTGGGTCTGGTTCTCAGAAGGTACAAAATCCCAGTAATCTTGGGGAAGGACTTCAAGTGAACCTTTATTCTTGGACCTATTTGATACTCTATCAACAGCTTCTGCAACAATCAAACTTCTTTCCGTCACACTAGGGCTTCTGTGAAGAGTGCTCTTGGATAATAATACTCTTGGACTTGGCAGTGCCTTAAATATTACACTGGGATAAGTTTTAGCTCCATCATTCTGCCAGCAAAACACAAGTTTCAATACAAGTCGCAGAAATATATATAACCAATTGATCTAAAAGTGTACTTACGGAGCAATATTTGCAACATATTTGACTTGGTACTCTCTGCACTCTCTTCAAGAAAGAAAAGGAAAATAATGTTAGGAGATACAAATTGCTCACTACCAAAGGAGTACAACAGCACACTGTTAGCCAGAGATGAGAACGAGACAATATCACACAGCACCACACAACAGAGCAAACTGAATATGATATGTTAGAGAAGGACTTGGCAAATTAGTGGATCTTGCGTGGTCATGCCAAAAATACATTTAGTAATTGTGGGAATTGAATAACCATAATATTGAACTAGAGTAGGTATGTTTAATACCCTTCGCACAATAATAGAAGTTTTTTGTCCCTATTTTCCCTCAAAAGAGCGGCTAAATTAGCATTTATGGTTCCCAAAAGGATTATATACAACTCTCATGTGATTTCTGCAATCTTTAGCCCAGCACACCTGCCCAAGCATGGATAAAAATGGGCCACGTAGTTCACAATTATGTGCTTTCTGATTCCATATGTTGCAAATCGATTACACTACCTGGGGTGAAACCGCTTGTAACAATTGATACTAAAGAAATCTACAAGTGGGATTCAGAACATGAAATAGAAAGGCATTGCTGTGAAACTTGAATGCATATAGTAGATAACATTTCAAAATTAAATTACCACCATAAGAACAAATAAATGGATAAGAAATAAGGAAATAAGCACCACTATTATTAACAATATTATTGAAACATAAGTTCACTGCTTCCATATGCATAAATTAGCAGTATCCTTTCAAAAAAAAATTATCATGTATCTTCTTTAACCGTATAAGTTTCTTCTGAAATTTGTTCTTTTAATTGCAAATCTCTTGTTCCCACCTATCAATCACTATCATCATGAAGGGTTGAACAATTGATTAATACTGAAAATAAATAAAAAGATACGCAACAGTAATGATAGGAACAGTAATGATCGATAAGATGCAGCGATGATGATAGGAAGTATTGATATTTGCTTCATGGTTTTTTATTCTGTACGCATGACCGACTTTCTAGTCCCGATTTAGTTAACCGAATCAATAAGAACCCTTGACAGAGAGCCTGATTATATTAAAGGGATTTGGTGACAAAACAACCATGCATTGTAGAGAAGAGAATACATGCTTAATGAGGATGAAACAAGGCACATACCTTCATGTTAACATTTTGCTTCGGATTGAGACAGCCAGGACAAATCTGATTCAGAAACTGCACAACCTCATTAAAAAAATATGGATTGTGCACAGTTGCCGCCAGTTTTGTGACACCAAAATGACCTAAAAGTTTGACAAGTGATTTCTTTTTACTGAAAGGCACAAAAACCACATGATATGATACTGTTCGATATTGCTTACCATCACAGTCACGTGTGTTTTGTGATCCACAAGTATCACACAGTGGAGAACTATTTGGTAGTCCTAACTTGGGGCTGGTAACATCACTCTGTTCAATAATGCTTATGCTGCTCATTTTTTCCTGAACTGTTAAAATAGTTGTAATAAAATGAGCTACATCCTTACTTGATGGGAAAATGACTATTCGCACCAACGATTAGAACCATATATTGTAAAATTGCAGACGGTTGTTCTTTACGAAATGGCTAAATACGAAAGGTAAATCAGAGTTTTGCACTTCCATAGAGAACTTATAAGCTAAGAAAAATACTAAGCTTACCATATCAGCACTGGTCATGAGGTCAAATTTTACAGCAGTCAGTTTGGCCAAAGGAACATCAAAGTCATGGTTAGCTCCATCCTGCAGGAATAATCATTTGATGACATATTGTGATGACACAGGTAAAGCTTAAGAGAACGAATAAGAGTTCAAGAGACAGTGTATTTTTCTAACTGTAAAAGTACATGATAGTTCTGAATATGACCTTTGAAATGGCATATATGCAGAGTCATGATTTATTTCAATGCCAGCATGCACACTAAGCATGCAAAAAGAAAAAAATGTGCCCTTTGAGTAACGAGATTTCTCCACGAAAACATTTAGTTGGAAAATTAACTGAATAACCCAGTTCAAATAGGAAAATCTTATCTGCCAGATTTCAAACAGTTGTACTTCAGAAGCTACAAGAACTTCTAGCACAAGGCAATATATGCTACAAGGCATGTGACTTCTATCTCCGAACAGTTGTACTTCAGAAGCTACAAGAACTTCTGTCTCCAAACAATTGTAGTTCAGAAGCTACAAGAAGGCATGATAACGAAAGCATGTGACGCTGTCCGGATATCACAAGCTGATGCTCATAAGAATTACCAATCCAATTAATCAGACAGCACATATCATGGTGAAGGAAATGGTAATCAACAAACTGCTTAACTAGGAGTAACAAACATATGAAGGGCATCAGCCTTGTGCTGTTCCACAAATGAAAACGTCCTATATTGCAACACCAAAAGCAGAATTTGCACACTCTTTTCTCCTGCAACCACAAAAGGCTGCTTCTTCGCCTCCCAAAAAAAGAAATAAAAAAAAGGCTGCTGCGCCCATTACCACTAGATCAAACACACTTCTAAAACCATAACACAACCACAGGTTTCAGTGCTCCATTTCTGACAATCAGTGCCCATGGATCTCGTTATCAAGCAAAATTCAGGTATAATTCCGTGAATGTAGCAAGGAACTACAGAGGATCCCGGCGAAGATTAACTTCAATCAAGTCTGTTAAGAAAAAATTGGTACTGAAACCCCCAGCTCAGAGATCAGAATGAACAACGAAACCCCCGCTTAGAGATCAGATTGAACAACGAAACAGGCTTTGAACCACGCAAAGACTAGGTACCGTGGGAAGGCGAGAAATGCTCACCTGATCGCGCGGCCGGCCGCCGGCGAGGCGACGAAAGCAGAGAAACCGACGGTGACGGAGGAGTCGACCCTAGGTGTTGGAGGAGACGACAAGAAGGAGAGGCAGCGGCTCTGATGCTTTGATGGGAGGGGAGCTAGTGGTTTTTCAGAGGTTTGTTTCTCTCGGGTCTTGTGTATTTGTAGTGCGGCGGCCTGGCATTAGGGTTGCGGCTCGAGCTTGCCACAGCCTGCGGGCAGGTCCGATCAC
>LAPY01005923.1:2223-14134 GCA_000970635.1 Eragrostis tef
AGAGAGAGAGAGAGAGAGAGAGAGAGAGAGAGAGAGAGAGAGAGAGAGAGAGAGAGAGAGAGAGAGAGAGAGAGAGAGAGAGAGAGAGAGAGAGAGAGAGAGAGAGAGAGAGAGAGAGAGAGAGAGAGAGAGAGAGAGAGAGAGAGAGAGAGAGAGAGAGAGAGAGAGAGAGAGAGAGAGAGAGAGAGAGAGAGAGAGAGAGAGAGAGAGAGAGAGAGAGAGAGAGAGAGAGAGAGAGAGAGAGAGAGAGAGAGAGAGAGAGAGAGAGAGAGAGAGAGAGAGAGAGAGAGAGAGAGAGAGAGAGAGAGAGAGAGAGAGAGAGAGAGAGAGAGAGAGAGAGAGAGAGAGAGAGAGAGAGAGAGAGAGAGAGAGAGAGAGAGAGAGAGAGAGAGAGAGAGAGAGAGAGAGAGAGAGAGAGAGAGAAAACGAACGAAAGAAAGAGGTGAGCGCGTAGAGTAGGGAGGGTGCAAATACGAGCGTTCGGCTCCTCGGCATGCACGCATTACGTTCTTCTTCACATCTCAAAGCATGTCGCGGCTTGCATCGTCGTCTTTGGTTTGGCGCCACACAAGTACGCTTCCGCTCGATCTCGCTAGCTAGCTTTTTTGTTTCTCGATCGATCGAGGGGATTTTATCTGGAGCTAGCTAATCTAGTGTCAAACGACCTCGCGACATTATATTTAGTCACGCACACTGCATGCAAATCATGATGACGTACGCCTTATTAGCAAAAATCAATCAGAGAGTGCAGTGAGCATACTACTAGCATTTTCAGCACAAGAAAGAAAGTCTGACTCGTAGCCACAAAGGCACCGGCGTCTTTGTATGTAATTAAGGAGTAATCGGGCCATCCTAAGCCACACAACAATATTGAGTCCTTTAACACAGCGTACGTACATGGCACCATCCTGTTGCATCCATCGATCCCTAGCTAGTGTAGTGCTGCATCTATCCGAATCCAAGGAAGGAATGAAGAAGCAATGCTGCTGCAGATCCGGAGCGAGCAGCCTGCGCGCAACATCAAGAATTGTGCAGAGATAGAGAGCAGAAGTGAGCCATCGCCGCCATTACTGCGGCGGAAGCATGCAGAGCTTCCCCTGGCCCCGCAGAGAGATCGATCGATCGCACTCGATCGCAGACGACGCGCGAGATCGACGTAAATACCGACGCGGCCATTGATGACATCCATCAGAGTCGTCACGTGCTCCTCGCCCCCGCTGCCGGCGCCGGAACAGACGGCACCGGCGACGGGAACAAGTAGGCAGCTTGGTGTCTTGTTCTGGGCTAATTCGTGCTCCGTTGATCTTTGTGTATTTGACTCCTGTACGTACTACGTACTTAGGTTGATTACGCGGAAGATATGCTCTGCCTATGAGAGCAGGGCACATGCTCTGTTGCTAGAAATACACTTTTTCTTTTCTGCAGTGTCTTCTACTACCATATCAGCAGACTATTTTTGTTCGATCTGACTCCCTCCAATCTGAAATTATTGATGTTTATAATCAGTCAATCTGAAAGGCCAATAATTAATCAGATCTTGCTTGTTTGTTTTTCTTTTTGTGTGTGTGTCAATTTGGAAACCAGAGAAACCCAACTAAACGATCAGCCAAGAAACAGCTTCTTAGCATTCTCATTTCCACACCAGAAATGAAACACCACATCCTAATTTTAGTTTCTTGGCACAAACATAAACAGTTTCTCAAGAAGTTTTGGAATCCCAATAATGGAATTTCCAGAGGTGCCTTCCTCTTGAACCGCTGGATAAGGCTTGGGAGCAGTAATCACGGTATATTCGTTCGCACGAGATGATCTGAGTTGTTCACCCATTCATTTCGTACAAATCACGATGCAAAGTACAAGGGCTACGAAGGCGCCTTCCCTTATCTTTGGTTTTGGATTTTCCATGCACCCAACCAAAACAGACCGATGAAGTTCAATTAATTAACAGGAACAATACCTCTCAGGTTCAGTAGTCAATCCAAACTTCGTACATGAGTTCCGTAACGTTTGAAAATGATAAGCAAACTAAAAATTCTTTTGCACTGGATTTGTAAACTGTGTTTGCTTTGAATAAAAGCAGGGGTAACCTTTTCTCTAAAAAAAATTCTTTTGCAAAATTGCTCCGCTTTTATGGTAACCAACTGAACTGATGGAGATGTGCTGCCTGCTGCCTATGTTCCTAGGCTCTATAACATCATACGGAGTACTAGTATCTCTTTATGCATGCATAATGCAAACTGTAGAGCGGGCATGGATCAAGGTCATTGCACGAACAGATAGCAAGCGTACAGAAACTGCGACTTGAGCCAAGCGAAAGGTACAGACATTATTGTGTATCACGGAGTCACTGTTCGTGGTCCGATCCACCTTGGTATTTAGCTGTGCACTGCCTTTATAACACGTCACCGGATTCATGCTGATGCTACACACTAGTTGCCGTATTTCTAGGGCACCAAACAGCATCCATGCAGATGAAACAGTCAGACAGAGTGCAAATTACTTCGTATATTCTTTTTCGGCCTATAAGCACAGCTGAATTGCCCCAGAGAATTTTTCGAGATTGTTGATCTAACATTGAAGTGCCCGATCAAGTTTGATGAATCAATGGAAAAACAAATATGAACGTGCACATCCCCCTACCAAGGCACTGATATACTGAAAAGAAAAAGAAAAATACAGCACTACTCGCACACAACCAAACCACAGCAGCAAAAAAGAATTAGTGCTCCAGTGTACAGGACATCAATACAAATCTGAAAGGCTTACAAAACCATCAATTGTTCACTTGCTTCTCAAGCTGTTTCCTTGAATAAACAGGGAAAGACTTCATGGACGCCGATGTGCAGGGTATCAGGGCTCCTGGAGAAGCAATAAAGAGGCGTGGTACATCAGTAGTGTACATCCATGTCATAAAGCGGCGACAACCATAAAAAGCTGGGAAACGAGAGATCGATGGCTACACTGCCTATCCAACAGGTTGGGAAAGCAAATCCGAAGGCATGAATGGAGGGCGTAAACTGTAAAGTACATAGCGGTGCAACAGATGCATCTAAGGTCACAAAAAGTTGATAGGGTCACAAGATAGTGGATAATGCAGACAACTGGTACACATCTAAGCAATGGTGGTGGCAGATGAATGCAAGGTTAGTCGTTTTCGTTTTGTGAGTGCAACTGCAAGAGAAGTCACTTGGGGTAGACATCGACAGGGTAAGGTATCGTTCATATTCTGGTAAACATGATCTTTTGAAGATTGCATCAACGTCAATATTGTAGTGGAGCATATATAACTATGATTACTTGCCAATGTCTTGTTTTATAAACTAATGTTAGAGTTTTTTTTGCGAGGGAAATTAATGTCAAAATTGGTTCTCCTTTATGTTTGAAGAATCATCAGTCCTCAGCAATGTCTTAAACATTAATACATATTAATAGAGCTATATCATTCGCAAAAAAAATTAATAGAACTATATACGACTAGAAACTAGAAATCATCTTGTCAAGAAAAAATATGAAGGGTGTGAATTGGACCTGTCAAGAAACCATCTCGCAATAAAAGGCGTGAACTAATTTGGGCTGCCATATTTTTGGCCCATTGAAGGCCACGCAGGCAACCCACCCACCTTCATTCTCCACGCAAGCAACGTCTCTTTCTCCTTCCTAGCCGAAAGGCCCGAAACTAGCCGATTTAAAAAACTCTCCCTCTCCCCCGATTCCAATCCATTCCACCCCGCCCCCAAATCCATCCAAATTCCAGAACTAGCCGTTGCTCTCTGTCACGTCCCATGGAGTCCGCCGCCGTGGCGTTGGCCAGCCCCGCCTCCGACGACCGGCGCTTCTGGGACCGTCTCCGCAACCGCGTCGACGCCATCCTCGAGGACCGCCGCGTCCTCGCCCCTCCCGCCGCCTCCACGGTGACTGCTTGTCTCCGGCGATTCAATTTCGGTGTTTTTTTTTTCTGGCGTGAATCCGATGGATCTTGACGTGCTCTGTTTCTTGGTTGCTGCAGCGCGGGGTGGAAGAATCCGAGCGGGGGAAGCGGCTGCGTGAGGACTCGCTGATGTTGGTCCGCGGCCTGGACTCCGTCGCGGAATCGCTGGCCCAGCTCTCCGACACCCTCACCGCCGCACAGAAGGTTTGCGTCGATTCTTCCGTTCCCAATCTTCGTCTACGCTAAGCTGTGTTGTGTTGGTGGAGATCTGACGGTTGCCGGTGGTCTTGTCTTGTGGCAGGGGGGGGGTGCTCTGGGCCCGTGCCCAACCCAGGCGACGGGACGCGAGAGCGTCGCCGATGCTGACGACGAGGAGGAGCCCAAGCCGAAACGGCAGTGCAGCGCCTCATCGGAGGCTGCCGATCTGGATGACATTACTCCGGCTGCCGTCAACCAAGCGGGAGATGTGATACCGCGGCAGGGGACGGGCGACATTCAGGCGTCAACGGAGGTCGCGCAGAGCACCAATCTGAAACGGGCAAGAAATGTCGGTCGCGAAATTAGACTCGCACAATTTTGTGTCTGAATTCGTTTCAGATGGCTTATGTTTTTTTAATCCAATTTCTGGTTCGACCTGCAGCTGGCCGTTTCGATGGCGAGTAGAGCCGCTGCTCTTGCCAGGGAACTGAAGAACATCAAGTCCGAGCTGCACTTCACGCAGGAGAGGTGCGGACTGCTCGAGGAAGAAAACAAGAGGCTCAGAGAGGGGTATGACAACGGAGTGCCCCCTGAAGAAGATGATCTGGTAATTAAGGCTCCACAGTTATTGATTTTGTTTTTTTTAAACAAGCACATCGAATTACCAATCTGTGTCAGAAAAACAGCCACTCATATTGCAGCCTTAGTTTTTTTAAACAAGCACACCCAATTACCAATCTGTGTCAGCAGAACAGCCACTCAAATTGCAGCTTGTATTATATTAGTAATCACAGTTGCTGTGGAATAGTTTTTTTCATGCCGGGCGGCCGTTATTGTTTCGCTCTTAACTCCGTTTCAACATCTTGTACAGGTGAGGTTGCAGTTGGAGGCTCTTCTTGCAGAGAAGTCACGGCTGGCGCAAGAGAATGCCAACCTGACGAGAGAGAACCAGAGCCTGATGCAGTTAGTGGAGTACCACCAGTTGACCTCACAAGATCTGAACGAGTCATACGAGGAAGTGATGCAGGGGATGCAGCTCGACTTCTCGTCGCCTCTGGGAAGGATTGACAGTGGTGATGAAGAAGGGGAGTGCGATGATGGAGTTCCGGTCACCCCGACAGATAAGTTGGAGGTGTTGAGCTCTCCAGAGGAGTAGACGAATGGAGGAATAAGACGGGTTTTCCAATGGTGGAATTCCTGTCTCGGCACCGGCAGTATGCCATTATTTCTGCTGTTGTATGTGCTCAATTGACCACCCTTAGTGGCCAGTTTTTTTATCTTCCAGACTGAATAATAATTCACTAGATGCTGGGGGCAGCCCCTTGCGGAGTATTTATCATTGTTAGGGTATTCTGTTAATTCAAGGTGACTTTGGATAGCATTGTGCACATAGTGAGATAAGTATGTCTGCTACATTAAGCAACAGGATATTCAGGTGATGTCACTATCAGTGAATAGGAACTTAGGTGATGCCACTATTAGCTATGATCATGTGACTTTTGTTTTTGTTGCAAACTGTTAAGCAGATGAATAAAGAGATGAATTCAGTGCTACAGGCAATATCGATTTCGGTGCTGAAACAACACACAGCATTGGAGAGGAGATATTGGTGTGAATATTTTTGTACAGCAAATTAGATATGCTATTGTACCTTTTAGCTTACTACTCTTCGTAACGAATACATCTCAGAATATAATATTGAATGCTAGATGAAAATTGAGTGGTGGTTCTACCGGCAAATGGTATATCAATGATGATTCCCTGATATTGACAGGTTCATGTCCCGATTCTCTGGTGAGCAGCCATTCAGAAGTCTGGAGTAGTATCATTTCAAAGAAAAGACTGTTGCAAAACTCTGGAATATTGATCTCTTGGTGTTTGGTACTTATAACTATCATGATCGCTTTTTAGTTCTCCTAAATATCATCCTTAATTAGAACTCCTAACTATCATGACAGCTTTTTACAGTACATATTATTTTCCTCTATAGAATGTTGCACTTTGTGCCCCGCTACTATTTCAAGAATAGCATATCTTCGTGTGAATATTGGTGTGAATATTTCCGTCACAATCTTGGTGTTTTTTTCTTCACCTATTTCGATGCTCAGCTGGCTGCAGGGGCGGGCCCAGGATTTTAAGCATGGGTATTCAAAAAAAAATTTGACAACCTAAACCATAGATAGTCACATAATTGAAGCTTCGTTAAGCACGGTTTACAATCATGCTTTTGCTTTAACTCCATAAACCATAAGCCCTCCCAGCATAAAAAAGGCAATACAACTTATGTCAATAAGCTGCTTTTTGTTTTGTAGTTCGTGGATAAGCTAAATAAATCTTTTTGCCAGATAATTCAGAGCAAAGTTTTTTTTTTGTAATCTAAGGTCTTGCAAAAAGGTTCTAAATGATCAACGTGTCAAAGTAGGTGGCCTTTTTTATTTAGACTGAGCGTGTTCAAGTGTTTATTTTGTTTTTTTTCTTGCATATACAAAAGATACATTGTTTATATAAAAGTGTTTGTCCAAAATAATGGGTATTCATTTGAATACCCTTGAACCAATGCAGGCCCGCCCCTGCCTGGCTGTCCTTCTAAAACTGCTGAACTAAAATTACTAGTATACTATACTCTACATGTTATCCCAAATTTGATGGTGTAACAGTTAGATTCTTCTTTAGCGACACAGACATGATTAAAATAATGATATATTGTTGTTTTATTACCATAGATATCGTATATGCCTAGCTGATGGCGTGGGTAATGGTGGATTTGTTCTCTTGGAAGATTGGCCTGTCAAATCAAAACCCGTTATGTCACTAAATCGTTCAAGAACCAAGATCCGAGCCGCTTCTCCGGGTTCTGGAAATCATGAGGCATTTGCGTATCTGGCCCTTTTTTAAAAGCCAATTGCACATCTGGCCCTTTTTTTTAGAGTTTGCATGTAGTCATGGCCAAACAAGCTGCCCGGCACGGCCCGGCCCGAGAACGAAAAGGCACGGCCCGTTTGCATTTCGGGCCGGCCCGGCACGTAATTGCAATCGGGCCGTGCCGTGCCAGCCCGTTTGCCGACTAAACCATAGATAGTCACATAATTGAAGCTTCGTTAAGCACGGTTTACAATCATGCTTTTGCTTTAACTCCATAAACCATAAGCCCTCCCAGCATAAAAAAGGCAATACAACTTATGTCAATAAGCTGCTTTTTGTTTTGTAGTTCGTGGATAAGCTAAATAAATCTTTTTGCCAGATAATTCAGAGCAAAGTTTTTTTTTTGTAATCTAAGGTCTTGCAAAAAGGTTCTAAATGATCAACGTGTCAAAGTAGGTGGCCTTTTTTATTTAGACTGAGCGTGTTCAAGTGTTTATTTTGTTTTTTTTCTTGCATATACAAAAGATACATTGTTTATATAAAAGTGTTTGTCCAAAATAATGGGTATTCATTTGAATACCCTTGAACCAATGCAGGCCCGCCCCTGCCTGGCTGTCCTTCTAAAACTGCTGAACTAAAATTACTAGTATACTATACTCTACATGTTATCCCAAATTTGATGGTGTAACAGTTAGATTCTTCTTTAGCGACACAGACATGATTAAAATAATGATATATTGTTGTTTTATTACCATAGATATCGTATATGCCTAGCTGATGGCGTGGGTAATGGTGGATTTGTTCTCTTGGAAGATTGGCCTGTCAAATCAAAACCCGTTATGTCACTAAATCGTTCAAGAACCAAGATCCGAGCCGCTTCTCCGGGTTCTGGAAATCATGAGGCATTTGCGTATCTGGCCCTTTTTTAAAAGCCAATTGCACATCTGGCCCTTTTTTTTAGAGTTTGCATGTAGTCATGGCCAAACAAGCTGCCCGGCACGGCCCGGCCCGAGAACGAAAAGGCACGGCCCGTTTGCATTTCGGGCCGGCCCGGCACGTAAACGGCACGGATTTAGTTAATCATGCCGGGCCGGCCCGATTAACCCGGCAGCCCATTTAAATTTCAACCTATTTATTATTTTTATTTAAGAAATCTAGTGTTAAATAGTGTAAAAATAGGTGCTAGTAAGGTGATTTGAACCTGTGACCTCTTAGATAAGAAAGAATTCACTTACCACTACACTAAGACCATTTATTATACACATTAAAACTAAAAATATATTTATTAAATCTTAACCGGGCCGTGCCGTGCCATGCCACTCCTCGGCCCAAGCACGGCCCGGTGGTGCGTGCCGTGCCGGCCCGGGGCGGCTAAAAATTACGTGCCCGGCCCATTTGGCCATCACTATTTGCATGTTTGACCATCTTATTTCAAATTGAAAGCTCCGTCTGACCTTATTTTGTAACCACGTCAGCAGCACCAGATTTTAAGAATTAAGAAAAATAAAAGAAAGAAGAAGATAATGAAAAAGGTAAGGAAAAAGACCAAAGTACCCCCTTCTCTAATCTTTTCTTTGCCTGTTCGTTCCTGTCGCCTCTGTTCCGTTCGGCCTTAATCAGGAAGGCAATGGGGGCATGTAGGATTAGGCAGTCTTGGGGATTCCCTTTTTTTTTTTTGCAACGAGCGACGAGATTCAAAATCATTGGCTGTGGATTGGTGCTTGTTGTGCGTCTGTGGAGGAAGAGAGAGAAACCACCAGGAAGAAGGAAGCGAAGGGGATGCAGGAATCGATCTATTTTTAACTCCAACAGTCGGCCCCACATAAGGAATCACGATAGGGAAGGCTGTGGTATATTTATGAAACAATTGAGTAGATGTTTTAAAAAAAAGAAAAAAAAAGAGATTAAGTGGATTGAATAATCATGGAGTACGCAATTTTTGTGGAGGATAGTCGGTGTGGAAAAGATAATTTAGGCAAAGTTGTATGAATTGCTGGCAAATTATGAAAAAGAATTTGTCAACAAATTTTTCAAATTTTCGAGTTTGAATTCAAGTTGTTGTCAAAATTATAAAATTGTAGCTAAATTAGTAATCTTGTTTTATAAGACAGGGTCGTTCATGGAAAACCATTGCAAAGTAGGGTCAATCGTGCAAAGGGTAGGAAGGTCTTTTTGCTATCAACTTAACACCGTCAAAGGCCTCAAATGGAATAGGGTCAAGTATATGTTTCAGTTTGAAAAAAAAAGGCAAATACGCAAACCCTAAAAAATGAGGCCAAACATGCAATTGGCCTTAAGAACGAGGCCAGATATGCAAATGCCCCTTTTTCTTTTTGAGGGAACGTATAACTGTAACTTTGCGAGGTCTATTATACATACGCATAGGCATGAAAAGTTGCGGAAACATTGCGAGCTTATGTCTCATTTTTACCCTAAATGCCCCTGCTTATGAGAGCCCTGTGAAGCTATTTTTTTTGGTCCCGCAAGCTTTTATTTTCTAGTTTGTTATGTGCAGATTAGTTCACTTCAAAGCTTGCTGCTTGCCTGATATTGTGTTTTATAATGAATGAACCATTACCTGTTATTGTTGGCTTTCAGAACGAGGCCAGATATGCAACTTGAATTCATACACTCATTCCTTAAGCTTGCTGCCCTGGCGTCATAGAAGTACACGTTTTCAGTTCCAGTGATGTAGAAGATCCTGACTCAGAAATGTCCCCATTCAAGTTACCAGATACAGTACATGCCTTGGTGTTAATACTCAAGGAAGCCTATCTATGGCGAGCAACATGTATCCCAGGAAGCCTTCAAATCAAACTACGGGCACAAAGACGAGGTACAAATTGCTCCAGAGATTTTTTCGAGATCGTTGATCTAACATTGAAGTGCCCAATCAAGTTAGATGAATCAATGAAAAAACAAACACGGACGTGCACATCCACCCACCAAGGCTCTGCATATATCGAAAAAGAAGAAATACACACTACTTGCACACAACCAAACCACATAGCAGCAAAAATTTTTAGTGCCCCGGTGTACAGAACATCAATACAAATCTGACAGCTTACAACACCATCAAAATTGTTCAGTTGCCTCTCAAGCTGTTTCCTTGAATAAACGGGGAAAGACTTCATGGACGCTGATGTCCAGGGTCTCAGGGCTCCTGAAGCAATAAAGATGAGGCATAGTACATCAGTACATGTCGTAGAGCTGGCGACAACCATAAAAAGCAGGGAAGGGAGCGATCGATGGCTATACTGCCTATCTAACAGGTTAGGAAAGCAAATCCGAAGGCATGAATGGAGGGCGTAAACTGTAAAGTACATAGTGGTGCAACAGATGCATTTAACGTCACGAAAAGTGGATGGTGTCACAAGATAATGGATAATGCAGACAGCTGGTACACATCTCAGCAAAGTTTGTGGCAGATGAATGCAATGTTTGTTGTTTTCATTTCTGAGTGCAACTGCAAGAGAAGTCACATGCAGTAGACCAACATCAAAAGGTTACACCATCGTTCATATTCTGTTTCACACGATTATTTGAACACTGTATCAAAGTGAATGTCAGTGGAGTATTGTAACTATGACTAGTTGACCAATCGTGACATTATGCAATAAACGCCTATTTTGGGAGTTCACATTAGTTTCAAAAAATACACAATTTTCAATCAGTTAGGTACTCAGGCAGCAGTAAATGTATATGTTAATCTTATCTCATGCAAAAAGAGAGATTTTTTTTTGAGATGCAGAAAGAGAGATTTACCTGCACAATGTACGGCCCTTTTCTGTTGTGCAAGGAACAAACCATATCTTCCGTAGAACTGGTGATTCAAATTGTACAAAGAACCCATCACTCTGGTCAAGCTTCCATTTTCTAGATCCCTGTCCTTTCCACACCTGTGTATAATAGATCATGTTAGTCTATCTTATTCACTCTTGTACACACAACAATACCTGTTGTATCAATAAAATCGATAAATTGCTACAAACCAACTTGTCAAGAAAAATACGGAGGGTGTGAATTGGACCTGTGGGTAGGAGATGATGCTCTTAGGTGCCACCATACATGCAGCCTTTGCAAAAGAATCCTCAGAATATTGCCGCAAAAATGTGAAGCAATTGCTGTGGGTGTGGGGTGACTCAAAGGCCTAGAGGGGGAAAGAACAGAGTTTATATATAGGTTGACATAAATTCAGAGTGCAAATATAGAATCAAATAAAGCCTAGTTCAAGATTATATACATTTGTTTCTACAATAAAGTTTATATCAGGTTGCATGACAAAGTAGCTAGTACCACGATAATACCTTGTCAATGTTAACTACTGGGGCATATTTCTCTGTATCAGTATTTTGATCATCAATAAAATTAACTTTTGGATCCACTTTCCCTGTATCATGCCAATCTTTTATTTCTGATTCTATCACATTTACAACAAATGAGAAGACAGTCTGCCCCGTTCCAGCATCTCCGTACTTTGCAACCTGAAACAGAAATACAGAGAGCTTAACTCATTTAAATTATGAAATGTCTCATCTAAAATTGGAAGTCTCATTCTATAACAGTCAAATGATAGCATATACACGGAGTTATGAACCTGATACAGTATACAAGATAGATCTGAATAACATAAATTTTACGAATAATATAACCTTGATTAAAGTTTTTATCAATATTGGCATGAATAAAGGTTTATGGCATCATGGATCAACATACTGGATTTACTTCCCCTAAAAACAAACCTTAATACAGACTTGCATCGAGCACTTAAAAAGAAATGAAATATCACTGACATTCAAGGGTGATGAATAGACGATACATAGCTCAAAATGGAAAGAAAAGATGTGTACTTATAGACTTTTGGGTCATGAGCCTTTTACTGCCCCCCCCCCCCCCCCCCCCCCACCCCCACCCCACCAAACA
>LAPY01005929.1:5725-24078 GCA_000970635.1 Eragrostis tef
ATTATACGAAGTTATACGATTGTCCTTGATTTCGAAAATCAAAAGCATCTCATCTGTTCTGATATCCATGGCCGTCTCCCCGTTCTAACCTCTCATGACTTTCTTCTTGGGCGCAGAGCACAGGCCTTTACACATGGAAAAGCGATGGGGAACGATTTATGGTGATTTCTGAAATAAAGACGAGTATTGTTGGGTGTATGTCTAAAATTCCAAAGGGGGGATGCGAGAGGCCGCCGGCATGGCACCGTAGCGCCGGGAATCATTGGGCTCGCTTACCCTGAGTCCAGGACAAGTCTCGCACATCCCCGCTTCCACCGCTGCCCTGTGGGCCCGTGCTCCTATTCATCTTCCACCTCCTGTTCTTCCTCGACGTGAGCTCGCCGGCGCCGCCGTCGGAGAATCCCTTAGCTGCGTGGGTTGTACCCCTAGAATCTACTCCTCCTCCACCGTACATAGAAGGATGGGAGCAGGTCGGCCCGGCGGTGGGCGGTGCTTCGTGGCCGGGACGGCGAGGCGGCGGGGGCGCCGCCGGCCGCGGTGGTGGCGGAAGCGTCAGAGCCGGTGATTTGGCAAGAGAGAAGGCGGGCGGGCGGCGGGTGGTCGCGGGACGGCACGGCGAGACGGCGAGGGCGCCGCCGGCCGGGGTGGAGGTCGCCGGCGGCAGGAGGAGGCAGGGTGGGGGCGAAGGCTCAAAGAATTTAGCGGAAGATGGGGCAGGAGGACGGCGGGAGGTCGCGGGGCGGGATGATGAGGCGGGGGGGGCGAAGGTTGTAGGAGAGACACGCATGTTTTCTCGCGCACGAGAGTGCGAGCCCGTAGCGCTGGATTTGGATCGCACGACTCGTGAGGGTTGTTTGCACCTTTTCACCTAATACTCATTTGCATAAAAAATCTCCCTCATATTTCGAACTCCCTTTTGCATGATGTATATGCTCGTTTTGTTAGCACTAAAATCTTGTTTGGGTGGTGGATTTCCTGATTTGATTTTTGCTAAAATGGTATGCGACAGTTTAGATGTTTAAAGATATGTCCAGAGGAGTCAATATCAAATAAAGTAACTGATTCAGAAGTTGTGTTAACCAGATGCACTCCGAAAAAAAAGTTGTAAAATCATATTGCAAATGAATCATTTCTTACTCATCATTGTAATGTTGCTCAATCCCGTATTTCCGATTTTCCTAGTGCCGGTGCTCTCGGCGCACCTAACTTCGCCCTTGTTAATAATGACAAGATATATATCCCTCCAAAGATGATATGAGGAGATCCTCGCAAAAAAGAAAAAGAAAGAGAGAAGATAATATGAGGATATATGCACACAAAGATTCCTGCCTCTTGGATAAGATAGCGCTGAACACTACCATGCATGCTTATCAACGACTATGGTAGCATTGTGGAGTGGAGCACTGTTGTTGCTTCGCACGCCAAAACTCTAGCAACACGAACAATCGATCGATCATACTCGCTGCTGGTCCTGCCTCGCATATCCCACCGATACAGTGCGGCAGGATATTGGAAGAGGATAAAAGAAAAAACGCGAGCGGGGTCGCCGTCGCAATGCAACTGAAACGGCCGGCGGCGAAATCGGATTAGGACGGACCAAACCAAACGCCCACGCCTCCCTCCGCAAGAAGGGGAGACGAGATGGCGACTTAAAACGGAGCAGAGGGCCCCTCCCTTCCCCAAGTCCCCCGTCTCAGCCTCTCAGGGCAGAGCAGAGCAGTTGAGTAGAGGAGTTCGCTCGATCAGCGGCGTGCGGAGGATGAGGGTTCGGGGAGGCGACGGCGACGAGGCGGCCACCGCGCCGCCGCAGCACCTCGTCTTCGCCTACTACATCACCGGCCACGGCTTCGGCCACGCCACCCGCGCGCTCGAGGTGGTGAGGCACCTGATCGCCGCGGGCCACGACGTGCACGTGGTCACCGCCGCGCCCGAGTTCGTCTTCACCACCGAGATCACCTCCCCCGGCCTCCACATCCGCAAGGTCCTGCTCGACTGTGGCGCCGTCCAGGCCGACGCCCTCACCGTCGACCGCCTCGCCTCCCTCGAGAAGGTTCCTACTCCTTCATCCCTTTCCTGCCTGCTACTGCACCAAATTCTGTCTGATACTATGATTCTATTCGTTCCTGACTGGTTCACCGCGCGTCCGTAATGCAGTACCACCAGACCGCCGTGGTGCCCCGGGAGTCCATCCTTAGGACTGAAGTGGAGTGGCTCAACTCCATCAAGGCCGACCTAGTGGTAGGTACCTACCATGATCAGTCATCGTACAGACATTATCTCACGAACAGAACCTTGCAAAGGACTGACTGAACCCGCTCGAGCAAACTTTGCTGGCAGGTTTCGGATGTTGTCCCCGTGGCGTGCAGGGCGGCTGCAGACGCCGGCATTCGCTCCGTGTGCGTCACCAACTTCAGGTGAGAGTGATTCCTTCACTTCCTTCGTTCCAGGTGGTATGTGGAGACATTGTCACATTAGAATCGGTTAATGCTTAAAATAGGTCCCACAAAAGGGGGAAAGAGAAGATTCAGCAACAGATTTTTCTTTCCCAACTTTCTGTCAACACGTGCAAAGTACTTTACACTTTAGAGGCAGGGTATCTGGGAATCAGGACCCCAGTTCTAAGTTACTACAGCCAACTAAACATGTGTTATGAACTTTGTTAGCTCTTTAGTTTCAACCAAACTTTATCTCATCAGTATTTCTAAAAATTACAATTACTGAAGAAATTCGGGCATGTGCCTTTTGGGGACCAAAGTTTAACATATCTCAATGGGATGCAGCTGGGACTTCATTTATGCAGAGTATGTTGTTGCAGCTGGACATCATCATCGCTCAATCGTGTGGCAGGTGCCTTTTGTTTCTTTCTCCAAATTAGTGCAAATGGAGTAGGTTTATTTTTTTTCTCTTTTCCTTTTCTTTTTGTCAAAAGTTAACTTCCCTTGGCAAATTTGTGATACGTACTAACATAGTAATAAAGGAGCACAAAAATAATAAACTTTAGACCTAAGATTTCTTCAAAGAAAATTTGGATAATGGATAATACTACTAAATTCCAACAGCCATTAATATCCAAGTTTCTTGGAGAATAGAACTGTACATAATTCTTGTTCATAGTCCTCTCAATAATGGCATGGTGTCTGTGTTTATATGTAATCTGATGATTATTTTCTCTGTTTATTAACCATGCCTGCATGTTGACGACAACTGTAGATAGCAGAGGATTACTCGCATTGTGAATTCTTGCTCCGACTCCCAGGATACTGTCCTAGTATGTCCTAAGTCTGCACGATAAGTTTCCAAATATTTAACGATTTAGGTCTGCAGTTCTCATGTAAAAGTGGTCAATTCTATTTTCTGCAGTGCCCGCTTTCCGTGATGTCATCGATGTTCCTCTTGTTGTCAGGAGATTGCACAAATCTAGATCCGAGGTTTGTATGGCCCTGCTGGAGATTGTTATTGTACCTCTTGCTTTCTAATTTACTTCTATAATTTTCATCTATCAGGTTAGAAAGGAACTAGGAATTGCAGATGATGTTAAGGTGGTCATTTTCAACTTCGGAGGACAGGTGAGCGAGGACAATGCTCGTTCTTATGTGTAGATAGATGCCTACTTCCTTTTTGTATTTGACTTTATGGCTGCCACTAGAACGTCTCTTCAATTGGTGACTCGTTCTGGACCATGTTAGGTGTGGGAATCTATTAATGATCACATCACATATGATATATCAGTTTGAAGAGATTGCTAGAATTGTTGACGTTTCACTGTACGGAAGATACAAAACATGATCTTTTGTCAAAAAGTAAATTTAGGCAATAGAAATACCCCTGAAGACAAAACTCGTCCTCTTTTTATCATTATATCACAAAGTTATTTTAAAACTTCATGCAGTATTGTATTTTGTTGGTACGCTATTACCGTGACAAACGCAGCTGTAATCCCATACTAATACCATCGATGGTGGCGCTGTTTTTTCTCCAGCCTGCAGGATGGGAACTGAAGAAAGAGTGGTTGCCTGACGGTTGGCTCTGTTTGGTATGTTTTGTTTGTTAACAACAGTCTCCCTGTCCATCAATGACTGACCAACCTTGCCGACTAACATTACAACTCTCTGGAAGGTATGCGGTGCATCTAATACACAAGAGCTTCCTCCAAATTTCATTAAGCTTGCAAAGGATGCATATACACCTGATTTAATGGCAGCATCTGACTGCATGCTTGGTAATGACAATGTTGTATTCATTACTCAGGGTTACTTACTGTCTTATTTTTTACTTGCTTGACACATGTAAGTCTGCCTGATCCTGTGTAGGGAAAATTGGATATGGTACCGTGAGTGAGGCTTTGGCTTACAATCTGCCATTTGTATTTGTCCGTAGAGATTATTTCAATGAAGAGCCATTTTTGCGGAATATGCTTGAGGTTGAAACATCTCAGAGGCTCACCTTATGTTAAATTTACAGCTATAGGGCTATCATTCAAGTACCCTGGCTGACATGCCACCCTGTCTTCTCTTTTGTTCCTTAAACTTCATCCCTTTCCTGCCTGCTACTGCACCAAATTCTGTCTGATACTATGATTCTATTCGTTCCTGACTGGTTCACCGCGCGTCCGTAATGCAGTACCACCAGACCGCCGTGGTGCCCCGGGAGTCCATCCTTAGGACTGAAGTGGAGTGGCTCAACTCCATCAAGGCCGACCTAGTGGTAGGTACCTACCATGATCAGTCATCGTACAGACATTATCTCACGAACAGAACCTTGCAAAGGACTGACTGAACCCGCTCGAGCAAACTTTGCTGGCAGGTTTCGGATGTTGTCCCCGTGGCGTGCAGGGCGGCTGCAGACGCCGGCATTCGCTCCGTGTGCGTCACCAACTTCAGGTGAGAGTGATTCCTTCACTTCCTTCGTTCCAGGTGGCACAAAGAGCATGTGGAGACATTATTGTCACATTAGAATCGGTTAATACTTAAAATAGGTCCCACAAAAGGAGGAAAGAGAAGATTCAGCAACAGATTTTTCTTTCCCAACTTTCTGTCAACACGTGCAAAGTACTTTACACTTTAGAGGCAGGGTATCTGGGAATCAGGACCCCAGTTCTAAGTTACTACAGCCAACTAAACATGTGTTATGAACTTTGTTAGCTCTTTAGTTTCAACCAAACTTTATCTCATCAGTATTTCTAAAAATTACAATTACTGAAGAAATTCGGGCATGTGCCTTTTGGGGACCAAAGTTTAACATATCTCAATGGGATGCAGCTGGGACTTCATTTATGCAGAGTATGTTGTTGCAGCTGGACATCATCATCGCTCAATCGTGTGGCAGGTGCCTTTTGTTTCTTTCTCCAAATTAGTGCAAATGGAGTAGGTTTATTTTTTTTCTCTTTTCCTTTTCTTTTTGTCAAAAGTTAACTTCCCTTGGCAAATTTGTGATACGTACTAACATAGTAATAAAGGAGCACAAAAATAATAAACTTTAGACCTAAGATTTCTTCAAAGAAAATTTGGATAATGGATAATACTACTAAATTCCAACAGCCATTAATATCCAAGTTTCTTGGAGAATAGAACTGTACATAATTCTTGTTCATAGTCCTCTCAATAATGGCATGGTGTCTGTGTTTATATGTAATCTGATGATTATTTTCTCTGTTTATTAACCATGCCTGCATGTTGACGACAACTGTAGATAGCAGAGGATTACTCGCATTGTGAATTCTTGCTCCGACTCCCAGGATACTGTCCTAGTATGTCCTAAGTCTAATAATTTTCCAAATATTTAACGATTTAGGTCTGCAGTTCTCATGTAACAGCGGTCAATTCTATTTTCTGCAGTGCCCGCTTTCCGTGATGTCATTGATGTTCCTCTTGTTGTCAGGAGATTGCACAAATCTAGATCCGAGGTTTGTATGGCCCTGCTGGAGATTGTTATTGTACCTCTTGCTTTCTAATTTACTTCTATAATTTTCATCTATCAGGTTAGAAAGGAACTAGGAATTGCAGATGATGTTAAGGTGGTCATTTTCAACTTCGGAGGACAGGTGAGCGAGGACAATGCTCGTTCTTATGTGTAGATAGATGCCTACTTCCTTTTTGTATTTGACTTTATGGCTGCCACTAGAACGTCTCTTCAATTGGTGACTCGTTCTGGACCATGTTAGGTGTGGGAATCTATTAATGATCACATCACATATGATATATCAGTTTGAAGAGATTGCTAGAATTGTTGACGTTTCACTGTACGGAAGATACAAAACATGATCTTTTGTCAAAAAGTAAATTTAGGCAATAGAAATACCCCTGAAGACAAAACTCGTCCTCTTTTTATCATTATATCACAAAGTTATTTTAAAACTTCATGCAGTATTGTATTTTGTTGGTACGCTATTACCGTGACAAACGCAGCTGTAATCCCATACTAATACCATCGATGGTGGCGCTGTTTTTTCTCCAGCCTGCAGGATGGGAACTGAAGAAAGAGTGGTTGCCTGACGGTTGGCTCTGTTTGGTATGTTTTGTTTGTTAACAACAGTCTCCCTGTCCATCAATGACTGACCAACCTTGCCGACTAACATTACAACTCTCTGGAAGGTATGCGGTGCATCTAATACACAAGAGCTTCCTCCAAATTTCATTAAGCTTGCAAAGGATGCATATACACCTGATTTAATGGCAGCATCTGACTGCATGCTTGGTAATGACAATGTTGTATTCATTACTCAGGGTTACTTACTGTCTTATTTTTTACTTGCTTGACACATGTAAGTCTGCCTGATCCTGTGTAGGGAAAATTGGATATGGTACCGTGAGTGAGGCTTTGGCTTACAATCTGCCATTTGTATTTGTCCGTAGAGATTATTTCAATGAAGAGCCATTTTTGCGGAATATGCTTGAGGTTGAAACATCTCAGAGGCTCACCTTATGTTAAATTTACAGCTATAGGGCTATCATTCAAGTACCCTGGCTGACATGCCACCCTGTCTTCTCTTTTGTTCCTTAAAATAACAGCACTATCAATGTGGCATTGAGATGATACGGAGAGATTTACTTACTGGACATTGGAAGCCTTACCTGTTACGTGCAATAACACTTCAACCCTGCTATGATGGCCCCATAAATGGCGGTGAGGTAATCCCTACTATTCTCAGACACAAATTTTAGAATTTTATTTGTCAAATCAATCTAGAAATCATAATTGCTATTTATATAAACCAAGGTTGATTTAAATTATTTGAGGGTCAGTTATTTGAAAGGATCGAAATTGCATGAAAATGTTTTTTCCCGAGAAGTCAGGAAGCAGCAATCCATATCATGTTCTCCGTAAACTACATAGACAGATGTGCATGTGATTCCTCAATTGTTTAGATTGCATTTCTAGTATAATAGACTTGTGTTGATAAGCTAGTAATGTTTCTCAGGTGGCTGCTCATATCATTCAAGATACTGCTGTTGGGAAGAAGTATATTTCCGGTAAGGTGAGTTAATTTGGATATAATGTGGAATTGAAAATTTTCCTTTGTGTTGGAAACTTGGACCTTCGAATTTTCTGATCAAGTAAGCCTTCTGTTTTTATCCCCCATTATTACAGGATGACAGTTCTCCTTCTATCCATGTTCTCTTACTAAAATTGGTTTACACGGCCTCACTACAGATTAATGATATGTTGAATAAATAAAACATTGTTGCTTGTTAATATCTTTGTTAAAAGTCTTTACTCTAGGATTCAACTAGCAAATGTTTTCCATGCTCTTAAACTAATTGGTAAAAAGTTTCATATAGTTATACGAACTTTTAATCCCCATAAAGTATCCGATTTTCTTCTTTTTGCTCAATCAACTCTCTTTGATGGCTGTAGTTGAGTGGAGCAAGGCGATTGCGTGACGCTATAGTACTAGGCTATCAACTACAAAGGGCTCCAGGGAGAGATGTGGGAATTCCTGACTGGTATTCTCTCTCTGAGAAAGAAATTGGTGTTCGTCCAACACCTATGTCTGTAGATATGAACGGAAGTGCAGAATCGTAAGTGTCATGTGTAGCTTTTCTTTCCCTTTCATATGGCTCCAGTTTTCCAAGAATGCAGTCGTTATGTTCTTACACAAATATGGTCCACCATTTTTTTTCAGGTTTGAGGACTTTGAGATACTCCATGGTGATATGCAAGGATTAACTGATTTGTCTTATTTTTTGCTTGCTTGACACATGTAAGTCTGCCTGATCCTGTGTAGGGAAAATTGGATATGGCACCGTGAGTGAGGCTTTGGCTTACAATCTGCCATTTGTATTTGTCCGTAGAGATTATTTCAATGAGGAGCCATTTTTGCGGAATATGCTTGAGGTTGAAACATCTCAGAGGCTCACCTTATGTTAAATTTACAGCTATAGGGCTATCGTTCAAGTACCCTGGCTAACATGCCACTCTGTCTTCTCTTTTGTTCCTTAAAATAACAGCACTATCAATGTGGCATTGAGATGATACGGAGAGATTTACTTACCGGACATTGGAAGCCTTACCTGTTACGTGCAATAACACTTCAACCCTGCTATGATGGCCCCATAAATGGTGGTGAGGTAATCCCTACTATTCTCAGACACAAGCTTTAGAATTCTATTTGGCAAATCAATCTAGCAATCATAATTGCTATTTACATAGAGGAAACCAAGGTTGATTTTAGTTATGTAAGGGTCAGTTGTTTAAAAGGATCGAAATTGCATGCAAATGCTTTTTCCCGAGAAGTCAGGAAGCAGCAATCCATATCATGTTCTCCGTAAACTACATAGACAGATGTGCATGTGATTCCTCAATTGTTTAGATTGCATTTCTAGTATAATAGACATGTGTTGTGTGTTGATAAGCTAGTAATGTTTCTCAGGTGGCTGCTCATATCATTCAAGATACTGCTGTTGGGAAGAAGTATATTTCCGGTAAGGTGAGTTAATTTGGATATAATGTGGAATTGAAAATTTTCCTTTGTGTTGGAAACTTGGACCTTCGAATTTTCTGATCAAGTAAGCCTTCTGTTTTTATCCCCCATTATTACAGGATGACAGTTCTCCTTCTATCCATGTTCTCTTACTAAAATTGGTTTACACGGCCTCACTACAGATTAATGATATGTTGAATAAATAAAACATTGTTGCTTGTTAATATCTTTGTTAAAAGTCTTTACTCTAGGATTCAACTAGCAAATGTTTTCCATGCTCTTAAACTAATTGGTAAAAAGTTTCATATAGTTATACGAACTTTTAATCCCCATAAAGTATCCGATTTTCTTCTTTTTGCTCAATCAACTCTCTTTGATGGCTGTAGTTGAGTGGAGCAAGGCGATTGCGTGACGCTATAGTACTAGGCTATCAACTACAAAGGGCTCCAGGGAGAGATGTGGGAATTCCTGACTGGTATTCTCTCTCTGAGAAAGAAATTGGTGTTCGTCCAACACCTATGTCTGTAGATATGAACGGAAGTGCAGAATCGTAAGTGTCATGTGTAGCTTTTCTTTCCCTTTCATATGGCTCCAGTTTTCCAAGAATGCAGTCGTTATGTTCTTACACAAATATGGTCCACCATTTTTTTTCAGGTTTGAGGACTTTGAGATACTCCATGGTGATATGCAAGGATTAACTGATACCATGTCCTTTTTGAAGAGTTTATCAGGACTTGATGGAAATGATCCAAGGAGCCCTGAGAAACAACCTCGTGAGAGAGCTGCTGCTTCTGTGCTCTTTGACTGGGAGGTAGAGAATTTTGTCTATAATATCCCTTAGTGAGTTACACGTCTCATCTTCATACTAGACTGGAAGAATGCATAATGTTACAGCCATATCTGATAACACGCCCTTTCTGCTTTTATAAATTATGTTATGATTATGTTTGAAAAAATAATGTTGAACACAATTCAACATTACTTTTGGAGGGGAATTCAAAAACGTTGCTATTGAATTATTTTTCTTTCATAGGAGGAAATATATGTTGCAAGAGCACCGGGACGATTAGATGTCATGGGTGGTATTGCAGATTATTCAGGTAGTCTTGTACTGCAGGTAAGTTCTTGCGAAAGCAAATGGTGTTGTTTTATAGATTAGATTTTTTATGAATTAGAATCTATAAGGAACTGATCTAATAGCTGAGTAACATTTTTTTTTGAAGCTGATAGCTGAGTAACATTTAAGACTTTTATTTATCTGCATGTGTGATTGACATTAAGTTTGTCCAATCACTAGATGCCAATTCGAGAGGCGTGTCATGTTGCTGTTCAGAGAAGTGATCCAATCAAGCAGAAGCAATGGAAGCATACACAGGCTAGACAACTAGCTAAGGGAGTAGCAGTACCAGTGTTACAAATTGTATGTTGTAATCCTTGAATTTCTGAGTCTGGTTATCTTTTTTTTTTAACAGTCTTTCATCCATGAAGTAGTTTCAACTCTTTCATATTTTGCTGGTCAGGGCAACATGCTTAGTTGAATGTCTAATATGCTCATTCAGGTAACTAGGTGTTCTTAAATATGTATGGGCAGGTATCATTTGGTTCTGAGTTAAGTAACCGAGCACCAACTTTCGACATGGACCTCTCTGATTTTATGGATGGTGACAAACCAATATCCTATGATAAGGCAAAAGAATATTTTTCTCTGGACCCATCCCAAAAGTAAGACATGCGTTCTGTTTTTCTTCTATAATTGTCAACCTGTATGTGTATTCATATTTAGCGAAACTACTTCATCTCAGGTGGGCAGCCTATGTTGCTGGTACTGTCCTTGTGTTGATGACTGAGCTAGGAGTGCGCTTCACAGACAGCATGAGCATTTTGGTCAGTATTGATCCTTTTTATTCGCTTTCATGAAAAACGCAATGACAAATTGCATCTGTTGTCACCTTTTTCATTTATCAATTAACAATCGAACATTACAGTTTTTTTACCCTTTTTTCTTATATAATGCCTGTTAGTGAGTTATGTTTTCACCTGTTAGTCACTTGTAACTGGAACATCTGTACAGCTCGTCCATAATATCTTGATCAAATCCTCAGGTTTCTTCATCTGTCCCTGAAGGCAAAGGTGTCTCCTCTTCTGCATCAGTGGAAGTAGCTACTATGTCTGCTATTGCTGCTGCCTATGGTTAGCATACCACCAGATGTCTCATATAGTTAAAATAATTTTGACTTGAGTTTTTAAATCTCTTCGGGAGATGTTTCACCTCTTCATGTTCAACTTAATCTGAGTATGTTGAATCATAAATGTCATCAATTCATATTCTGTTCTTGCTTGTAGGTTTAAATATTGCTCCAAGAGATCTTGCTTTACTCTGTCAGAAGGTACAGTTCTCTGTTAAACGGTTCATCAGTTCATTATACACTCTGATTGTGAGTCAGTTATTGTTGAACCATGCAGGTTGAGAACCGTGTGGTTGGTGCTCCTTGTGGTGTGATGGACCAAATGACATCTGCTTGTGGAGAAGCTAACAAACTCCTTGCAATGGTTTGCCAGGTTAGTAAGAATTAAGAGTATCTGTCAGATCAAATCATTCCTCGGTTTTGTTCTATGCTATCTTCCTAATGGTTCAAATCTTTCTGCAGCCTGCTGAAGTAAAAGAACTGGTCAGCATTCCAACTCATATAAGATTTTGGGGTCTTGACTCTGGGATACGGCACAGGTAGATGGATTCCTGATTGAGCTTGTTCTCTGAATAACCTGTTCATTATACTTGTTGACTGGATGAATGAGCTGAGTTTACTTTTCTCGAGTTATGCAGTGTTGGTGGCACTGATTATGGGTCTGTAAGAGTAGGCACGTACATGGGCCGCAAGATGATTAAGTGTGCTGCATCTGACCTACTTTCAGAGTCATTGCCCTCATGTGTACCTATGCATTCAGAGGACGCAAATCCTGACGAGTATGAGGAACACGGTGTAGATCTTCTGAAAAATGAAGCATCTATGGAATATTTATGCAACCTACCACCTCATCGGTATCGTTCATTCCAATTAGCAAAGATCATCATGCTGCTTGCATGTTCTGTGTTTTTCAGTTTCTTACGTTAATCCTTCAAGTTCAGATATGAAGCTGTTTACGCGAAAGATCTTCCGGAGATCATAACTGGGGATGCATTTTTGAAGAAGTTTGGGGATCATAATGACACTGTAACAGTAATCGACCCAAAACGGTCTTACAGTGTGAAGGCTCCTACCAGACATCCCGGCTAGACAACTAGCTAAGGGAGTAGCAGTACCAGTGTTACAAATTGTATGTTGTAATCCTTGAATTTCTGAGTCTGGTTATCTTTTTTTTTTAACAGTCTTTCATCCATGAAGTAGTTTCAACTCTTTCATATTTTGCTGGTCAGGGCAACATGCTTAGTTGAATGTCTAATATGCTCATTCAGGTAACTAGGTGTTCTTAAATATGTATGGGCAGGTATCATTTGGTTCTGAGTTAAGTAACCGAGCACCAACTTTCGACATGGACCTCTCTGATTTTATGGATGGTGACAAACCAATATCCTATGATAAGGCAAAAGAATATTTTTCTCTGGACCCATCCCAAAAGTAAGACATGCGTTCTGTTTTTCTTCTATAATTGTCAACCTGTATGTGTATTCATATTTAGCGAAACTACTTCATCTCAGGTGGGCAGCCTATGTTGCTGGTACTGTCCTTGTGTTGATGACTGAGCTAGGAGTGCGCTTCACAGACAGCATGAGCATTTTGGTCAGTATTGATCCTTTTTATTCGCTTTCATGAAAAACGCAATGACAAATTGCATCTGTTGTCACCTTTTTCATTTATCAATTAACAATCGAACATTACAGTTTTTTTACCCTTTTTTCTTATATAATGCCTGTTAGTGAGTTATGTTTTCACCTGTTAGTCACTTGTAACTGGAACATCTGTACAGCTCGTCCATAATATCTTGATCAAATCCTCAGGTTTCTTCATCTGTCCCTGAAGGCAAAGGTGTCTCCTCTTCTGCATCAGTGGAAGTAGCTACTATGTCTGCTATTGCTGCTGCCTATGGTTAGCATACCACCAGATGTCTCATATAGTTAAAATAATTTTGACTTGAGTTTTTAAATCTCTTCGGGAGATGTTTCACCTCTTCATGTTCAACTTAATCTGAGTATGTTGAATCATAAATGTCATCAATTCATATTCTGTTCTTGCTTGTAGGTTTAAATATTGCTCCAAGAGATCTTGCTTTACTCTGTCAGAAGGTACAGTTCTCTGTTAAACGGTTCATCAGTTCATTATACACTCTGATTGTGAGTCAGTTATTGTTGAACCATGCAGGTTGAGAACCGTGTGGTTGGTGCTCCTTGTGGTGTGATGGACCAAATGACATCTGCTTGTGGAGAAGCTAACAAACTCCTTGCAATGGTTTGCCAGGTTAGTAAGAATTAAGAGTATCTGCCAGATCAAATCATTCCTCGGTTTTGTTCTATGCTATCTTCCTAATGGTTCAAATCTTTCTGCAGCCTGCTGAAGTAAAAGAACTGGTCAGCATTCCAACTCATATAAGATTTTGGGGTCTTGACTCTGGGATACGGCACAGGTAGATGGATTCCTGATTGAGCTTGTTCTCTGAATAACCTGTTCATTATACTTGTTGACTGGATGAATGAGCTGAGTTTACTTTTCTCGAGTTATGCAGTGTTGGTGGCACTGATTATGGGTCTGTAAGAGTAGGCACGTACATGGGCCGCAAGATGATTAAGTGTGCTGCATCTGACCTACTTTCAGAGTCATTGCCCTCATGTGTACCTATGCATTCAGAGGACGCAAATCCTGACGAGTATGAGGAACACGGTGTAGATCTTCTGAAAAATGAAGCATCTATGGAATATTTATGCAACCTACCACCTCATCGGTATCGTTCATTCCAATTAGCAAAGATCATCATGCTGCTTGCATGTTCTGTGTTTTTCAGTTTCTTACGTTAATCCTTCAAGTTCAGATATGAAGCTGTTTACGCGAAAGATCTTCCGGAGATCATAACTGGGGATGCATTTTTGAAGAAGTTTGGGGATCATAATGACACTGTAACAGTAATCGACCCAAAACGGTCTTACAGTGTGAAGGCTCCTACCAGACATCCCATATATGAGAATTTCCGAGTTGAGGTTTGACTTCTTGCCAGATCAAATCATTCCTCGGTTTTGTTCTATGCTATCTTCCTAATGGTTCAAATCTTTCTGCAGCCTGCTGAAGTAAAAGAACTGGTCAGCATTCCAACTCATATAAGATTTTGGGGTCTTGACTCTGGGATACGGCACAGGTAGATGGATTCCTGATTGAGCTTGTTCTCTGAATAACCTGTTCATTATACTTGTTGACTGGATGAATGAGCTGAGTTTACTTTTCTCGAGTTATGCAGTGTTGGTGGCACTGATTATGGGTCTGTAAGAGTAGGCACGTACATGGGCCGCAAGATGATCAAGTGTGCTGCATCTGACTTACTTTCAGAGTCATTGCCCTCATGTGTACCTATGCATTCAGAGGACGCAAATCCTGACGAGTATGAGGAACACGGTGTAGATCTTCTGAAAAATGAAGCATCTATGGAATATTTATGCAACCTACCACCTCATCGGTATCGTTCATTCCAATTAACAAAGATCATCGTGCTGCTTGCATGTTCTGTGTTTTTCAATTTCTTACGTTAATCCTTCAAGTTCAGATATGAAGCTGTTTACGCGAAAGATCTTCCGGAGATCATAACTGGGGATGCATTTTTGAAGAAGTATGGGGATCATAATGACACTGTAACAGTAATCGACCCAAAACGGTCTTACAGTGTGAAGGCTCCTACCAGACATCCCATATATGAGAATTTCCGAGTTGAGGTTTGACTTCTTGAAATCATGTTGTCTATATATTTCTCCTCTCCCTTCATATAAAATAGTTTGTTAAGTCAAACTTGATCATAACATGTTTTTTTTGGAATTGTATTTGCTTAAAGTTCTTTTTGAACAAGAATCTTTCTTATAAGATCCTTCCCTTCTAATTCTGTTTCTGACAAGTTATATGCTTCTGGTATGTAGGCCTTCAAAGCATTGTTAACAGCAGCCAAGACAGATGAGCAACTTTCGGCCCTTGGAGAACTTATGTACCAGGTATTTTCCATAGTTAATGTCCTATTTGTCGTACATCTAAACGAAATCTTTATTTAAACAAATTATAATGTTAACCACTAATCATACGAATGTCCAAAGTAACATTATCAACTGTACCATATTGACGGCACCTTCTTTTTCTCTTTGAGGACAGTGCCACTACAGCTACAGCGCTTGTGGGCTTGGTTCTGACGGTACCGATAGGCTCGTCAATCTAGTACAAGAAATCCAGCACAGGAAGACTTCACGAGGAGGAGGTCCTAGTCTGTTTGGAGCAAAGATCACTGGCGGAGGGTCTGGCGGCTCAGTTTGTGTGATTGGGAAAAATTGCCTAAGAAGCAGCGAAGAGATCTTCGAGGTGAGCTTTTTTGATATTATTTTTGACTAGTGGTGCCCATCAAAAGGCTTGAATCTGTAAGCGCATCAATCGTGGTCAGACTAAAGTTTTCCCACATGCATAGCGCTTGCTGATTAAGATCATGGTGTGCTATCGTATTGACTTATATTGGGCCCTTTCAGATTCAGAAAAGATACAAAGCAGCTACTGGATACCTACCAATTGTTTTCGAGGGCTCATCTCCAGGTGCTGGCAAATTTGGGTACTTGAAGATTCGCCGGCGATCCACATAGACTTCTGACTGAACGAAGAATTCAGCTGTGGCAGGGGTTGTGCGAAGACTTGCATGCACCTGGATACGGCACGTTCATATGACACGCACCACGCACGGCGTGATCATTACGGAGTATAGAATAAAGATGATAGTATAGTAATGTCACAAATAAGCACTTGTTGCGGCACTCTAGATTTGCAGTGCCACTAGTAAACATCTGTAATTCTTGTGGTAAAATGCCATTAATGAAACAAGTGTGTCGCACGTTCTATGGGAAAAGAAAATGATGAAATTCGATGCAGTTGGCATCCTGGGTCATGGTCTGGAAAGCCGGGGCTGTCGAAACCTGCTGCTGCTTTAATACTCGCTTCGACATCGACCCTGCAAGACGGCAGCAGAAGTTACCCAGAACTAACCTTTGAATTAGCGTTGTAGAAGTGCAGAGCTTGCACGGTGTGCCTATTCACACAATGTTGACAGTTTAATGGAGTAGCGTACTTCAGTTTGTTTTTTGAGTGGTTACTCTCTCTTTTTTACCAGAACTTAATTAGTGGTGACTAATAAGAATTTCGAGCAACTAGAAATCTTAATAGTAGAGCACCTTGGAATATCACCAGCTATCATATCTTGAGGCTGGCGCAGATTTGTATGCTGCAGGGCACACCGCTTCTGCCCAGCCGTTGATCTGAATTCTGATGAATCTGCGGCAGCCACCGACTTCAACTATTGGATGCAGAATATCAGGTAGCCATCAGCAACCAGTGGCTTAGTCGAGTTGCAGTGACATAGCTTGCGATCATGCCAGACAGCAGAAGCAACACAACCTGGCGTTGCAAGATTAGCAGGTAAAAGAGCTGTGCGTCATGGTAACAGCAAGCACACTGTCGTGGATGGCACGTCGGCACACCACAGGAAAGATCCGAAGATGCAGAGAAGCACGGGCTACTTTCACAGCAGCAGGCAGCTGCTGGATGATTTGACCCTGACTAATCATTTGTAAGGTCAGGGTGTGATATGGACTCTCTTGCTGAATAGTTAATTAGTTGACCACTTGATTAGCTGTGGGTTGTTTGTCGCCAAGAAACACTGCTAGTAAACTGATGCAAGAAATTTCTTTAGCACTGGGGCAACTGGTTGATCAAATCTGGCACGGAAAGCATTATCAAATTGTTCTCTTGTTGTGGCACTGCAAGTACAGCTTGCTGCTGATTGATGCATAGCACTTTCACAAAGGAAGCAGGTGCATCTGTCAGCACCCCCACCAAAAAGGGAAGGCAAGAGCTTTTACGAGGTCCAAACTGTTAGGCTCAACCATCAACGACTCCTACACAGGATAGAAGCTTGCCGGGTAGTGGTGATTATTGGCTGGGCCTGGTCTTAATTGGACATGGGCCAGCCTCTCCGTGTAATGTCCATCTCAAGAAACCTGCCAAAACCAATGGAAGCCAGGAAGGATCTAAAGCTGGAGCATACGCTGGAGATAACTCGTTTGATGCCGGCGTGACGCTGCGAGGTACCTTCCAAGAAGAACACATTTGCTAGGTGAGCAGTGCCAATTCTGTGCCCTAACCATATGCATGCACCGTGGCTTGGAGTACCTATCAGGAGCCTGGAATCAATCCACCGTGACTTCTTGCACATCTCTGTTCAATGCCAATTCTTGCATCTGGTGTTTTTTTTTTGGTTCCGATGTTTAATTTTCCAGTTTTAACATTGCTGGGGCCATCCAATGAGGAGACGCAAGGTCAGTTGATTCTGCTTAGAGGGGAAAAGGAATCCTAGATCATATCCTAGCGGTGAAAGAGAATAAAGCCAATTTGTTGCTGCTAGTGCTGTTTTCATGGCAAGCATGAGGTGACACCACTCAAGCTAAATCACTGTCGTCTTCCTTCCAGGAGAAATTTTCCTATACATGACAATTAGACTATGCTTATCCAAATCCTGTGAGTAAAGGACAATTTTGACAGGATAACATCCGCAACCTG
Organism: Eragrostis tef; assembly: GCA_000970635.1. NCBI lineage: Eukaryota > Viridiplantae > Streptophyta > Magnoliopsida > Poales > Poaceae > Eragrostis > Eragrostis tef. The sequence continues at coordinate 23,423 of LAPY01005929.1, forward strand.
TTCTACGGAGACTACTGGTGCATGTTGTGACGAACCACAGCTCTAGGAACAAGTTCTACAGATATTACGAGACTGTAATAACAAATAAACAAACATGTGTCGGCACGCGCTCAGAGCCTCACAACTCTGGATGCCTGTTGGAGTAGTAGTAGCCACTTCTGATGGCATCCTATAAACCGTGAAGTTTTCTCAACATGCAGTCACATGTGTCATATCATGAATCTCTCTCTCTCTCAAAAAGAAGTCATCTAATGAACGAGTACTGTTTGTATGTTACGCAAGCTGTGGCGGCAGTGACTTGACTGCAACCGTGACTGGTTATCTAGATAAGAGGGTCCATCCTTTTCCCGCACTGTGTTTCCTCCGGCTGAATGATCGTGTCGGCAGTTTGAAGCAGCTGTTACAACAGTGATTAGCAAGATTTGTAATCATAATCGCAAACTTTTTAAGTACTAGTCCTACATACTCCTATAGTGTATAGTATGGCCACTTGTACAGATTATAGTAGTACAAGGGTCTACTTGTACAGCTTTGTCGATCTCACGTTTACGCGCTGTATAGCTGTGATTAGTGTCATGACCGGCAAAGGTCTACTCTACTCCTATGTATATGTTACACTACAAGGGATCAGCCCATTTGTGATGATGAAATTCATC
>LAPY01005933.1:1743-12640 GCA_000970635.1 Eragrostis tef
AAGGAAATAGGAGATTGTGTTTAGATAGGACTCAGATAGGCGGTAACTGGCCTATAAATACTCATGTAACTCTTACGAGAAAAACTCTCTGGCTCCTTGCGAAACCCTAACGCAAAGGTTGCCGCATTATACACAGAAACACACTGGACGTAGGGTTGTTATCCTTTAGGAGGCCTGAACCAGTATAAACCCTCTGTGTGTTCTTAGATTGATCTCGTTCATAGCGTTGCTCTCTCGATCCAAATATCTGCCGAACACCCCGTTCAATCGGGTGACGACACTACTACTCTCATTGGGTTCAGAGCTAATAACCTGCGTGCATGTGTTACAGTACCAAAAAGAAAATTAAAGGTGTTATTTCTGGGTCCGGAATCAAAGAAGACTTACTAATTTGTCTGCGAAGTACCTTTTCATTATTTCTTCAGAGTAAAAAGGAGCACGTGGAGGTATTAAGTATTGAGCCATGAAAATTCTATACGAGGATAACCTAGCACTAGATACTTGCTCCATATCTACAGTTCAAACACTGTCAGCGCCAGAAAAGATTGGCCTGAAGATTTCTCTAGCTATCCGGCGACAAGCACGTGAATAGCCAACCAATTCTGGCAAAACTAAGCACGAGTTAAAAAGGTTTGTTAGTTGCTTTGCACTGGCGATATAAGGCACGTAGCACGCCAACCAGATAACCATTGCATATTTTCCAGCCAAGTTGCACAACCGTAGCTTAGCTCAGCCATATTCAAAACATGACCCATGTTTCTTTTCCCTTTCTGCCCCAGGCAGCCTATGAACAATGTTCACTTTGTTTTCACTTATTTCTATTGGAAAGTAAATGCATAGTAGTATGGTTGCCACGATCCATGGCTCGAAGCACACTCGCATAAATCACCATGTTACACATTTTTCTCAACAATATGCAGGAGAATAGACATGCAAAGTAGATGATTTACCGTTTATACGATGCGTGGCTTGCAGCGCACACACAGAATGAACCATGTTCACATGACTCTGGAACATTCTAATTAGAACATTGTTAACAACATTTCTCATGGCCCCATTTGCTCATTTACTTGCTTGCCTTTTTTACGAAAGACAGGATGAGGAATAAAAAAATATACAACTCTGCAACGAGCTTGTACTGGCTGAGTACAACTCTGCAACCAGAGGAGCATTGCAAATTCCAAGGAGAAAAGTAGAAGTCACATCATCAGAACGACAGCAACAGGATGATTAAACAATAAGGTGCTGGTTTTTATCTTATTTGGGGAAAAAAGAAAAGTTTCTGGTTTTTGTCAGGTCTAGGTTTTTTCAGTAATCTTGCTGATGCAGAGACCTTGACAACACTACAACAAATAAGTCGATGCTCGATGTGTATCTCCTGCCCCTGTCGGCATCAAATCTAGTGCCTGCCACCTGCCCATTGTTATTGTGTTGTTATTGTGCCAACTCTGTGTCTCTCCCTCTGCCCCTTCAACTTTGCCTCACCTATATATCTTGCAGGACTTCTCCATATCTGAACCTTCCCTGCTCATGCCTTCCGTTGCTTGGCTGAAAGTTGGAGAGGCGCTAATCAGCACTTCGGAAAATACTCTGTTCGTTGCTAGAACTGCATTATGGGGGGGAGCCCGAAGCTTGAACAAGTGAGCATTCTCCCATCCGTCCCGGTTCTTGTGTTCTGATGTTTTCAGTGTCTTGAGCTCGTCGTTCCTCCGTGCCAGATGATCTGGCCGAGATCGCTGGTGAGCGGGCTACAGCCCCATGATTTTGTCTCCGGGTTTGTAGCCATGGAAAAAAACGCGATGTTCGAGATGCAGAACAAGACCGTCAATTACAGGTGAGCATCATGTTCCTTTCTCCATATTGAGTTGAATTGAACTTGTCAGTCCAGCTGCAGTTAGCATACGAATGTTTCCATGGCACATGATGCAGGGTGTTGGCGGGTACATGGAACGTCGGCGGCGTGTCGCCACCCGATGATCTGGAGCTGGAGGATTTGCTGGACACGAAGGCTAACTCCTACGACATCTACGTGTTAGGGTACTTTCGTTACTCATCGTATCGATTTGTCATATCTGGGTTGTGTTGCCGTCAAGTTAGACACTGAAATTTTTGTGGCTTGCCTTGTACTGCAGGTTTCAAGAGATCGTGTCACTGAATGCCAGGAACGTGCTTGGTCCCAAGAAGAGATCGGCGTCCATCAAGTGGAATTCGCTAATTGGTGATGCACTGAACAACAGGCGAAGAAGACAAGGAGGCGAAGCCATGTCAAGATGCAGGGGAGATGAAGCAGGATTGCATCAAGAACAGGGGATGTTCAGGTGCGTCATGAGCAAGCAGATGGTCTTAATTATCCCATTGATTCGTCATATGTTTGTTTGTGTTGCCGTCAAGCTATAGTAAGTTGCTAAGATTGTGTGGTTTGCCTTGTACTGCAGATTTCAAGAGATAGTCTCACTGAATGCGAGGAACGTGCTTGGTCCCAAGAAGAGATCGGCGTCCATCAAGTGGAATTCACTCATCGGAGATGCACTGAACAACAGGGGAAGACGAGGCGGAGAAGCGATGTCGAGATGCAGAGGAGATGAATCAGCATTGCACGAACAACAGGGGATGTTCAGGTGCGTCATGAGCAAGCAGATGGTCGGCATCTTCGTCTCTGTCTGGGCGAGGAGCGGCCTCCGCCGGCACGTCCGCCACGCCGCCGTCTCCTGCGTCGGCGCTGGCGTCCTCGGCCGGTTCGGCAACAAGGTAATTAAGGAGAGGCAGACACAATGCATGCACAGAGTTACACAAGAAAGATAGGCATTCGCGTGACGCCGTCCGCGTGCAGGGCGCGGTGTCCATCAGGTTCTTGCTCCACGACACCAGCTTCTGCTTCGTCTGCTGCCATCTGGCATCCGGCGGTGAGCACGGCGACGCGATGCTCCGGAACGCCGACGCGGCGAGCGTCCTCTCGAGGACGAGCTTCCACGGCCATGCCGGCCACGGCGCCGCGCCGCCACCGAAGAAGATCCTCGACCATGAGTAGGTCGTCTGAGTTCTGTACATCCTATATCCTATTCTAGGTGGCAGGAAACTGCCAACGTACAGCTCCCTAACGAAATGCTCCCGTGTGCAACTGCAGCCGCGTGGTGCTGCTCGGCGACCTCAACTACCGGATCGCCATGGACGCCGGCGAGGCGCGGCAGCTGGTGACGGCCAAGAAGTGGGGCATGCTGCTCGAGAATGACGAGCTGCTGCTCGAGCTCTGCAAGGGGCGGCAGTTCGACGGCTGGCGCGAGGGCGTCGTCACCTTCCCGCCCACCTACAAGTATCACCGGGACTCGGACCAGTTCTACTGGTGCGTCGACGACGACGCCGGCAGCGGCGACAAGCAGCACCGCGCGCCGGCATGGTATGACACCCTGACAAGTATCCCTCTCAAGCTCGAATCGATCTTCCCAGTGACATCAGGTTTGACACGTAGTGTTGCTGCCGTGCTCTGCAGGTGTGACCGTGTCCTTTGGCGCGGCAAGGGGATGAAGCAGATCAGGTACGAGCGGTGCGGCGGCGCGGCGGCGACGACGGCGACGCACTGCTGCGGAACGCCGACGCGGCGAGCGTCCTCTCGAGGACGAGCTTCCACGGCCATGCCGGCCACGGCGCCGCGCCGCCACCGAAGAAGATCCTCGACCATGAGTAGGTCGTCTGAGTTCTGTACATCCTATATCCTATTCTAGGTGGCAGGAAACTGCCAACGTACAGCTCCCTAACGAAATGCTCCCGTGTGCAACTGCAGCCGCGTGGTGCTGCTCGGCGACCTCAACTACCGGATCGCCATGGACGCCGGCGAGGCGCGGCAGCTGGTGACGGCCAAGAAGTGGGGCATGCTGCTCGAGAATGACGAGCTGCTGCTCGAGCTCTGCAAGGGGCGGCAGTTCGACGGCTGGCGCGAGGGCGTCGTCACCTTCCCGCCCACCTACAAGTATCACCGGGACTCGGACCAGTTCTACTGGTGCGTCGACGACGACGCCGGCAGCGGCGACAAGCAGCACCGCGCGCCGGCATGGTATGACACCCTGACAAGTATCCCTCTCAAGCTCGAATCGATCTTCCCAGTGACATCAGGTTTGACACGTAGTGTTGCTGCCGTGCTCTGCAGGTGTGACCGTGTCCTTTGGCGGGGGAAGGGGATGAAGCAGGTCAGGTACGAGCGGTGCGGCGGCTACCGGCTCTCCGATCACCGGCCGGTGAGGGCGGTGTTCCACGCCGTTTGCGAGGTTCTGGAAGGGCGTTGAGCGGCAGGCATTGTAAATTTTACTTCCCTCTAGTAGCTGCTAGCAAAAAAAATAGAATTCATGGGTCATTTGCCAATTGTCAAAGGGATCAAATGTGTTGTGGGTGCACCCTACGACATTTCCATGGTCCACTACAGTTCTCTTGAAGTTTAGTCAACGGTGTATAAAGGGTTTGAAATGATGGCAATATCAAGTAATTTTCAATACAAAATATGTCATTGCTTTATGGAATGATTCTACAAAATGAAGGATATAAATATATATACTTTTAGCCAAAAGATTTAAATCAAACTTTAAACACTCCGATAATAAGTTAAAAGCAGTGCAACCTTGTCAAAAACCGGGAAAGGGATCTAAACATAAAAATTCAAGCCACAATCTCTTTTCAACTTGCAGCTCGTACATATTATGTAAATGCTCCATTGTGCGTTAGGTGTCTCTCGTAAGAAAATAAACTTTAATATCAAGGAGCAGTGACGTTTCTCACCTTGACCGTGGTGGATCTTTCGGGTTCAGGAAGATCAGTGGGAACAAAATAAGAGGCGCGCACACAACAAAGCCGTCAATATTAACTGTCCTATACGACGTCAACACTGTCCGCAAATATCAGCCACATATCAACTTTTTTGTGTCTATGAAACTCAGAGATATTTTGCAGTGCAGCTGTTCACAGCCTCTAATCTCAGCACCCATGGGACCGAGGCCTTGCAAGTAGGCATGTTAGGTAGCACCATGCGGTCACATGTGTGCTGACATGTTCAAAATCCAGGCAGCTCTAACTACTCTACCACCGTCTCCTATGTATTTTAGGACACGCAAACCATCATGTTGTCAAACGGATTTGCCAATTATGTTCACATATGAAACTTCATGTATTTGTTCTACAAATGCCCAATTGCAATTTTTTCTACTAATTTCATGTAACAACTTTTATTCCAGCTGGGCTAACTGGCTACTGACAAGTTATCTAAGGACCTTTTATGTAACCAAGAAGGATGCTGAGGCTTGAAACCATTATGGTTTGAAGAAAAGAAAGACTAAATACATAAAAGAAGAGCAAACTAATGGCAAAAGAGCTTGTAGCCTAATGGTTACAAAAACCTCAGTAGCACCTTATATGTCTTAGGACTTCTCGTGAAGGTATTTTTTTTAGGATTTAACGGAATTATGTTTTCAGTGGTATGCGACATTCCGTCAACAACGAGACACCAGTGGTGACTTCGTCAATCTCGAGAAATTGTCGGCTACCCTTGGTTTCATAGGTTACTAAACTATTAAATTGCGCGTATGCGTCATGTAACTTACTAACTGTACCAGTTGCAGTCCAAAATAATCCGAAATAGAGTGCAAAAATATGTACCAGGCATATGTTACCTCTTAGCTGGCCGTAGAAAGGGCAGTATATTGTCCATGGCTAGAAATCTCACCAGTGCCATGGGAGAGCTGTGAGATGGCCACATTGGCATACCACATAGACAATGACAAGCCGGGTAGGGGGCAAGTATTGAGTTCCTCTCGATCAACCGATCGGTCATGATCAATGAGTACCTCATGCGCGGAATACTGTGAGTTCCTCTCCATCAATCGGTTACTCGCCATCAAAATTAATATCCGCTGAAACCTTCCTTGAGGTTCTAGAAGGGACTCGCTTCCAGACCTGGTCACCTGGACATCTATCTGAGATCGACGCCATCTTCCGGCCGAAGCTACTACCACTACAAGAGTAGAACTCTTTCCCTACAGTTTCTTTGGAAATGGCCAATAGTTTGTTGTATATTTGGTTAGCTATTTCTAAATTGTTCGTAGGTAATGACTTAGTAGGGGATTATATTGTGGGTAATATGCCAAACACTTGAGAATAATGAGAACTTTGTACTAGAAAACTATGGGCCATGCACGTGTGAAAAGTAGTGAAGAGAAGCAAAACTGTCAGCTTCTTGTAGTGTACTCACTCTACCACCCTGGTGAGATATACGCCATCAGACAAACAAGTCGTTATTGTATCAATCATGGCCTCAACTTCGATCGCCAGCACTGTTGTGGTAGGCACGTGGCGGAACGCACGGCTCACGGCGTCGCATCATGTTCGGTTGGCCGGTAGTAGCTTTCGGTTGGACCGGAATAGCTAGGGCACTGATCGATCGAGTGCACCGAGGGGCCGGGACACGTGTGAGAACTCCTCCCCTGGTCTGTCATCCTGCACGTACGAGCGAGCTGCTGGTCGACCAATGTCGATCAGTGGCCCAGTGGTGCATACTTACAAGACCTAGGATCGATCGGAGGGGACGTCCATCGATCATGAGACTCCCACGCGGCCACGCGTCCGGGGGCCACACGTGCGTGGAGACCAACTCGTAGATCGCAGCCAATGGAGGGGTTACACGGCTCACGCGCCATGCACTACCTTTTCTTTTAGGTCTGCCTTTTTCTAGCTAGGGTCTCGTGGGCACTTGATGACGGGCAAGCACCTCCCGCTGAAGAAGACCAGGCTAGCTAGGGTCCCCTGGTGTTGGGTTAGGTCACTGGTGGTACTACGTAGTGTGAAGGGACGAGTCTGAGCTTGGGACCGGCACCATGGGCCTGCCGCCGGGATTCGGTTCTAGACATTTCCATTTCAGATGGATCGATGATGCAGCATGCAAGCAGACAGAGGAGTGGTGATGTCGTTACTAGCACAAAGGATGTTTGTTCATGTTAGGTGGTGAGTGAGAGTTGGTGCCGTATATGCATTATCGTCAGTTTCAATTATTCATTTCGAGGAAAACGAACGTGTATCTACTCGATCGTGGCGATCGGTCACGGGACCGAAACCAAAAGGTACGCCGGCCGGATCGTCTTGTAGGCTTGGATCGCATGAGCGAAGGGTGTGTCTCCAGGAACGCAGACCGCAGACGTCTGATCTCAATCGAGTGGACCGGAGCCCAAGAAGGCCACGGCATGCATGCTATGAGTTCGTCTGGAGAAGAAACTCGATACAGCCGGCATGCTCTGGCAAAGCGTCCAGGCCCGCGGGCGATGTAGAGAGCTTAACTAGCTAGAGGGCGTGGAAATAAGGGGGTACTAGGTAGAGTAGTTGTTCACATTTTGTAGCACGATTATGTTAGAGCGTCCGTACCGATCGAGCGCGCCCACCCATCCACTGAGCATGTATGTGCTTGTCCGACGAACTCCGAAACCCACCACGGAAAACCATGACGGACGGGGTCCCCTCCTCCTGGTCCAGGGACACTGCACCGAGTGACTGACTCACCGATCACCGTCGCATCGATCGCGCGTCCTGGGTCCCTGAGACACCGATCGACGCCGGCGACTCTCTCTCCTGGTGTGTCTGGTGGTTCTGCCGCAACGGCGTGGCCTCCCTCGACCCGGGGACCCGCGGGGATCACGACCCGCGTGCAGCCGTAGCAGCTGATGATGTCGCCGTTGCTGATTAACCTGAGAAAACGTGATTCTGCCTCCGGGCAGTCGCTCTCGGCTCGTACGAGGTTGAACGCGTTTACTTGCTTCCTGGCCACAGGTGGGAGCGAGAGTGACGGGGGGGAGGCGGGGAAGCGAATTACATAGGACCTGGGTCCTTTGCTTATAGGAAAGACCCTATTGTATCTGTTAAAGGAAATCTGTATATTGTTGTATATCTCCTTGTATTCAGGGGTTCTTATCTCTTTGTACCATGTACATTGCCTATATAATGAAACCGAAGGCCGCCGTGTGTGCATGCTGTGCTTTCCCAATTCTCCTTCCCGTTCACATGGTATCAGACGGGTCCGTCTCCTGGACCTCTTCCACCGCCCCCCTAAAACCCTAACAAGCACCGCCACCCACCTCAAACCCTAGCCGCCGCCGCCATGTCTACCGAGCCAGCCACCGCGTCTGCATCCTCTCCGGCGAGTTCCAGCCCCTCCATGGGGAGCAGCACCTCTCCTGCCGCCGCCAACTCCACTGCCCTCGCACTGGTCTCTGTCTCGTCCCCGGCAACGGCGGCTCTCTCCGTCGCCTCCATCAAGTCCCACGTGCCCATGGTCCCCAGCTTCAAGTCGGCCAAACTCCAAGTGGTCGATGTACTTCAAGGCCGCCTATGGGAAGTTCGATCTCCTGCACCACACCGACGGCTCACCGGCGCGCCTTGATGACCACGTTTGGGTGCAGGAGGACTACACCGTTCGCACTTGGCTCTTCACCTCCGTCGCCGACGACGTGCTGGACGTCTCCCTCGAGCCCGATCAGACCGCCGGCCAACTGTGGCTCCGCATCGCCGACAACTTCACCGCAAACCGGGACTCCCGCGCCGTCTACCTCAGCCAGGAGTTTCACTCCATGGCGCAGGGGTCGTCCTCGGTCACCGAGTACTTTCAGTGGCTCAAGACCACCGCCGATGCCCTGCGTGGCGTCGGCCACCCGGTGCTCGAGAATAATCTCGTCCTCAACGCCCTCTGTGGCCTGAACGAGGACCTCCGCGGCGCCGTTGACATGATCGCATTCCACGAGCCACTCCCCTCTTTCGTCAAGGCGCGCAACTTCCTCATCACGCGCGAGCAGGCGCGCAACAAGGGACGCCAACCTGCCAATGCCTCAGCGTCGGTCCTCCTCGCCTTGTCCTCACCAACCGACGCCTCGCGTGCGCCCGCTCCCAACACCGGCAATCGCGGGCATGGGCGCGGCCGTGGTCGCGGCAAGAGCCCGACCCCGGCTCAGGGCTTCACTCCCTAGGCGCCAGGTCGCTCCTCTGGACCCACCTCGTCCTAGGGTCCATGGGTGTGCATGACCCCGTGGGGCCCTCTCCCGATGGTCGTCGCCCCCGGCTTCCATGCCAACCAAGGTGTTCCTGCCCCTGCTGGCCAAGGTCACGGCCGCGGCCACACCTCTGCAGGCATTCTCGGCGCCCACCCCGCTCCGGCACCGGCGCAGGCTTATACCTCCTTTGCGCCGGCCCAGCTGTCCTCCTCGACCCCCCTCGGTGCTCAGTGGGACACTACAGCCCTTATCGCTGCACTCAATGCGATGCAGAATGGCAACTAGGAGTTCGTGATGGATTCGGGCGTCACATCTCATATGGCGTCCGACGAAGGTATCATCCAATCCCACCAACCCGTCCCCTCTCCCATTATGGTTACTGTCGGCAACGGTTCCTCGCTGCCGGTCACACGTATGGGGCACTCCTCTCTCACCACTCCTTCCTCCAACTTTTTACTTCACAATATTCTTCTTGTTCCTTCCATTGTCAAAAACCTTATCTCCGTTCGTCGTTTTTTCCATTGACAACTGTGTCGTCGAATTTGACCCTTTTGGCTTTTCTATCAAGCATCTATGCACTCGGAGAATGATACTTCATTGCAATAGTGTCGGGGACCTCTACACCCTTGGCGCCCGCACACCCTCCACTGCTGCTGCATTCCTCGCCGCCGTCACGTCCTCCGACATTTGGCACCTCGCCTTGGACACCCGGGTCGTGACGTCATGTCATCTTTGCATAAGTCGGGTCTTATTACTTGTAATAAAGTCAGTAGCTCGTTGTGTCATGCATGCCAACTTGGTAAACATGTCCGTCTCCCCTTTACTAGATCCTCTTCAGTTAGCAATTCGCCCTTTCAGCTAGTTCATTGTGATGTTTGGACTTCGCCAATTGTCAGTCCCTCTGGTTACAAATATTTTCTCATTATAGTGGATGATTACTCTCATTACTTCTGGACCTTTCCATTACGGCATAAATCCGAAGTCAATGAAATGCTAGTTGCTTTCTCTGCATATGCGCAGAACCAATTCCACACACAAATTGGTTCTTTTCAATCCGATAATGGCCGGGAATTCGTTAACCATATTAACGTGGATTTCTTTCGACAGCATGGCATCTTCATTCGCGTCTCCTTCCCGTATACCTCACCTCAAAACGGGAAGGCAGAACGCGCTATACGCACCACCAACGACGTTGTTCGTTCCTTGCTGATCCAAGCCAATATGCCACCATTCTTTTGGGTCGAAGCTCTCTCCACGGTCACTTATCTCCTCAACAGACGCCCTGCTGCTCCAATAGGGTTCGCCACACCCTTCTCTCGCCTCTTTCGCGCGCCTCCCGATCTTATCGATCTCCGCGTCTTTTGCTACCTATGTTACCCCAACATCGCCGCCACCGCTGAACACAAGTTGGCACCTAGCTCTGCAGCCTGCGTCTTCATCGGCTATCCCCTAGAACACAAGGGCTACCGCTGTTTCGACCCCCTCACACGCCGAGTCATCACCTCTCGTCATGTCACATTTGACGAGTCCGTGTTCCCCTTCGCCGTGTCCTCTCCTCCAATTTCCCCGACCCTCCTTGATTTCCTTGGTGATCTAACTAATGAGTCCTCCAGGACCAGCTCTATGTCTCCCTCCACAGGTACACCAGACGCTGACATCCATGGCGCGGCCCCTGTTCTGGCTCGCGTGCACCCCCTTCCGCGCGCGCCCGAGCCGACGTCGTCCGCGCCTCCCGTCGTCCAGCCGGGCGTCTCCACCGCGCAGCCACGCGCGGCACCGTCTTCTCCTCGACCACGCGTGGTGTCCACACCAGCGCGCGTTCGCCTTCCCCAAGCCCTGCCTCATGCGGAACCGAGTGGCGTCCCAACGCGGGCGCCCGCTCCCGCTCC
>LAPY01005935.1:0-12897 GCA_000970635.1 Eragrostis tef
ACGTACCGACTCGATCCTGCGAATAGCGGTAACGCTACACTATCTCCCTTCACGCTCTATGTTGAGATTGTTCGCTCAGAGCTTTGGCGCCGGTGTGGGGCGGGGTAGTCAGCGGAGCCGATCGACACGGTTCATACAGAGCTGGTGGGCGGGGTGCCGCGGGGAAGAGGATGTGGACACCGGGAGAGGAGGGACGGTGGGGCAACCTGCCATATGCTACACTGCCACCTTTCCGTATACACCCGCCACAACCTCGGGTCCTCTGTGACACCTAACCTATTTAAGATTAGACCCAAGTGACATATGTGCACTTGTAAGAATGAGGAGATAAAAATTTAATCACAAGATAGAAACATAATAATATATCTGTACGAGAGCACGAACATGGTGGCTTCTTTAACTCTTAAATAAATAATAAGATAATAATATGTGTGCAAGAGGTGAACGCTATTCTTCTCTCTTTTCGCATGTCTAACATCAGAACGCGGTAAACTCCGGCTAGCATCTATCGCCTCACCAACTATGAAGTGCAGCGACGACTTCTGTTCAACAAGGACACCATTCTCCTTGCACAATTCCACCGCCAGCAGAATCCCCTCGCACACTGTCAACGCCAAGGCTTCTCTGTCTCCTCCGCGTCCGTGGCATTTAACAGGACGTGTCACGAGCAGCGCAGGATCCGACCTGCAGCATCTCTGACAGCAACACCTGTCTTTGCATGAAACGCGCCGCCCACGTTGATCTTGATCCAAGCTCCATCTCTCCACAGAGCGCATCCTATCATCATTCCTCTTACTGTTCTGCATGGGAAAATAACGCAGGCCGCTTACCCGAACTGCCAGCCTTTCCATTATCTTGTCGGACATTGCACGGCTCCACGAAATGTGCATCACTCCGTTGTCGCCGGACCAGCATGCACCACGCGTCTGGAGTCTGAATAAAATAAAGATACAATTACTACTGTTTATCGATGTACCTGCTGCACCTGAACTAGAAGACATGATTGATACGGACTGTATTTGATCCAATGTTGTTCTGCAAGCTTGCACCCGAGTTGTAGCTCATGGCCATCCATCCCTTGCCGGAGGCCTTGATTCACGCCTGCATGATCGACACGTACTGTATTTGATGAGCCATGATTGATGCAGCGTTGTTTTGCCAGCTTGCACCCCAGTTGTAGCTCATGGCCATTCATCTCATGCCGGAGCCCTTGAAGTAGCTTTGCGTATTTTTTTATAGTGTCTGATAAATATGCATTAATTCCACAGATCGTGGATTTACAAAACAGCAAAGAATCTTGCATCACTTGTTGCGTTACATTCCCCAGAGCCTGCATTTTTACTCGAATGGAAAGACCTCTGAGTTAAAAATGATTTAGCTTAGCAAGATGCAATCATTGGAGACGAGTTTTCGAATTAGAAATATCATATTGAGTTCTAGAGTAGACATCCTTCAGAGAAACTGTGACTTTGGAAATCTTATTGTTGTTTTATATATTTTTTTTGCGATTACACAGTATAACTCAGACACTCACAACACATACACGCTCACCGTTATGAACGTACATATACAAACTCTACCCTATGAGTATCTTTGAAGACAGAGCCAGCAAATTCTCTAAATTGACAAAGTCACCACTGACATCTCGCTGTCAACGGCCACGTTGCCTATTGCTGAAAGCACAACGCCGATATATCCTAAAAAATTCGCTCCCACCAAGATTCGAACTTTTTATATATTGTTTAGAAGGACACTCAGCAGATTTTACTGTCCTTTAAAGAAAGTGTCCTGTTATATTACCTTCGCGAGACATTTACCACACGAATTACGTGATTCATTCAACCTCAATTCCAGCTAGAAGCATAGGTACATGATCACCCCAGCAGCAGGGGACACGACTACAATGCTTGAATGTTAGATACAAAAATTAATGTATTCTCTATTATTCTTCTTGTGGTTGGACCGTGACTGCAGTTGGTGAGCATCGACCTCACATCTACTCCGTACGTAGCACGTGTAGCACGTGGACTATGACTGGAGCATCACACTCAATGTGACTCGGCACCTTGTTATTAGTACACCTAGTGTGACTGAAGTATTGAGTTGGCTGTCGAGTGTCCGCACGCAACGTGTCCGCATGCAATTCAGCTAATGTAAACGTACGCGTTGAACATAATTGAGAAAATAACGCAGGCCGCTTACCCGAACTGCCAGCCTTTCCATTATCTTGTCGGACATTGCACGGCTCCACGAAATGTGCATCACTCCGTTGTCGCCGGACCAGCATGCACCACGCGTCTGGAGTCTGAATAAAATAAAGATACAATTACTACTGTTTATCGATGTACCTGCTGCACCTGAACTAGAAGACATGATTGATACGGACTGTATTTGATCCAATGTTGTTCTGCAAGCTTGCACCCGAGTTGTAGCTCATGGCCATCCATCCCTTGCCGGAGGCCTTGATTCACGCCTGCATGATCGACACGTACTGTATTTGATGAGCCATGATTGATGCAGCGTTGTTTTGCCAGCTTGCACCCCAGTTGTAGCTCATGGCCATTCATCTCATGCCGGAGCCCTTGAAGTAGCTTTGCGTATTTTTTTATAGTGTCTGATAAATATGCATTAATTCCACAGATCGTGGATTTACAAAACAGCAAAGAATCTTGCATCACTTGTTGCGTTACATTCCCCAGAGCCTGCATTTTTACTCGAATGGAAAGACCTCTGAGTTAAAAATGATTTAGCTTAGCAAGATGCAATCATTGGAGACGAGTTTTCGAATTAGAAATATCATATTGAGTTCTAGAGTAGACATCCTTCAGAGAAACTGTGACTTTGGAAATCTTATTGTTGTTTTATATATTTTTTTTGCGATTACACAGTATAACTCAGACACTCACAACACATACACGCTCACCGTTATGAACGTACATATACAAACTCTACCCTATGAGTATCTTTGAAGACAGAGCCAGCAAATTCTCTAAATTGACAAAGTCACCACTGACATCTCGCTGTCAACGGCCACGTTGCCTATTGCTGAAAGCACAACGCCGATATATCCTAAAAAATTCGCTCCCACCAAGATTCGAACTTTTTATATATTGTTTAGAAGGACACTCAGCAGATTTTACTGTCCTTTAAAGAAAGTGTCCTGTTATATTACCTTCGCGAGACATTTACCACACGAATTACGTGATTCATTCAACCTCAATTCCAGCTAGAAGCATAGGTACATGATCACCCCAGCAGCAGGGGACACGACTACAATGCTGGAATGTTAGATACAAAAATTAATGTATTCTCTATTATTCTTCTTGTGGTTGGACCGTGACTGCAGTTGGTGAGCATCGACCTCACATCTACTCCGTACGTAGCACGTGTAGCACGTGGACTATGACTGGAGCATCACACTCAATGTGACTCGGCACCTTGTTATTAGTACACCTAGTGTGACTGAAGTATTGAGTTGGCTGTCGAGTGTCCGCACGCAACGTGTCCGCATGCAATTCAGCTAATGTAAACGTACGCGTTGAACATAATTGAGGGGAGCTAATGTACACATACGCTAGGCCATACAGGAATAGGTTACCTTAAAATAAAGGAGTAGCTAAAGGTGTCATGAGGTTACTAATTTGATTTAGGTGCATCAAATAATTATAATAAGATTTTTTTAAGTGGTAGCGCATTTAGTTCTTGAGCGTTTCCATTCCTTCATTCCAACCACCTAAAATTCCACTCTCCTCTTCTTTGGATTCATCCAGTTGTCACTTTTTCATTTCATGTGTTTTTTTCTGTTCTTTTTTTTAATCATGTGTTTTTCATTCTTTTGTTGTGGGAATGCTATTTACTGGCAGACTGAGGGAAAATAAATTATGAAGGCTGAGCTACAGCACTGTGACTAATGGAATAAATAAGGATGTCGAAAGCAGCAAAGGAAGGTTCTCGAGCAGGCCAAGCACCAACAGAAGGTAACAACACCCACATATGAAACTACCATCCCTATTCCTACTTGCGCCCACAAAGGGTATCGAGCAGGCCAAGCTCGATGAATGTTCTTAGTGTCATAGGCAGAACAAAGGAACAAGGGTCGCCGTTGACAGTGAGACACCAATCGTTCGTGCGTTCAGTCTTCGAAGATGCTCATAGGGATAGGATTTGCGCATTTACGTTCATAGAGGTGAGCATGCGTGCGTTGTGAGTGTCTGAGTTGTACTGAGTAATATAATGGAAGGGGGAGTTAATTGTCTGGAGAAAATTTTAGTGCATATATTTAGTGTAATGGTGCAAACAAATTTATTGCTGGATGGTCTCGGGAACCATAATCATCCAGAGTTCCCACCTCCATTTCACCTTCGCATATTTGCCGATAACTCCCAACAAAAAGGCAGTTTCTGGCAGACAAATCTCTGCACCGCCATTCCTCCATCGATCTCTCTTCTTAGGGTTTGTTCGTCCAGGAAATTGGGTGTGGTCTGCACAAGCATGCGCGACGGCAGCAGATATGGTTTCTCCTTGTGCTACTGCTCGCCCTGGACAAGCTCTTCTCCTCCAAGTTTTTTGCACTTCCTTGACCGGTCGCTGAATCCGCCGCAAACACCTAAAGATGTCCCGACTTTCTCCGGCAATCAGAGGCAAGCACAACTGCTACTGATTGGTCCCTGCACTGCACCGTGCTACAGCTCCATCTTGATCGCCGCTGTCATTTGGGGCCCTGCGCTTGCAACTGCATGGATGCAGGCACATCACGTGGTGACGTTAACTATTCGCACAGGCGCTTGCTACAGTATTAGTGTCAGGACTTGCGCGGAGACAATTGCAACTTGCAAGTGCATGGATTGGCATGCATGGAGCAGGCACGACCACGAGCATGCATGATTCTGTACAGCAGAAATATGGCGGCGTTAAAGTACGTCGAGTCATTCATCTTGTATGTAGCCGTCACCACTGTCGACTAGAATGTCACAATCAGAACAGTTCACTTCGTGACCACTAAGTTCAATCAGAACACATTCTCAAAAAAAAAAAAAGTTCAATCAGAACAGTGGATTTAGACACTAAAGGTCATGCACACTGTGGCGCATGTTTCGCATGACCTCCTTATGCTCCTATTGAGGCCTCCACATTGATGATAGAAAAAACTTTAAAATTCTAAGCAAAATTAAAAAAACATCTGGCTCTAATCAGTAATGGAGTAATCTCAACAATGGATTCTTTCATATATATCTAATCTGTTTTCAAACATCCATATTGCAGTTCTTTCACATTGTATGCAGCCAAAACAGTCCAATTTTATATTTATTCGTAAGGCCGATCCATTAGTCTTTCTCACGATTTTCTTTATTTGAATGCCATCGATCTCTAACTCAACTCGATAGCAAATTTGCATTCTTTTCCAAATCAGAATGGTTTCTCCGTCTCCTACAATTCAAAACAAGTAACGCAACTCGTCGACAGATCATGTGGGATCGCATGAACCAATTTGACAAAATGGCGTAGGAGCTCGGCGAAAGCATTTGATCCAATGAATTCTTCACCGAGTCCATGCACTGGGTGGCCAAAAGATAGTGTTTCATTTGGACTTTTGTAACATAATCGGATTACAGCGGTATGCTAATACATAAAAATATGTTTTTTTTGGTAAGGCAGTAATCAGATCACGCGCAATCAGACAATACCCGTATATAGAAGTCTTATTATATCTGTTGTAATCGAATAGCTGCTCGCAATTCTTTTTTTAGAGATTAAGGTCATATGCCCTAGTTTCATTGATTAAAACCAACATACAAGAGTACAGTTCAAAGCTCACCCTAGGCATGTCCTGGAAATCTTTTCACGCATGCTTAACTCAAAAGCACGCTTCCAGAAGCACAACAGGCGCACCCAACTCTTTTTCACCCAACTCTGGTATCCCACTCTGACCACACACCACCTGCTGGGTTCTCAGGCTTCTTCGCCATGAGGTAATATTTATGATTTCCATATGTATTGTTGTTTGAGTGCTATGTTGGAGAATTTGGTGAAATTATGTGACAACATGATTGGTGGAAGGCAAGTGATAATGTGGCAGAAAATGATTTTGTACGATAAACTCTTGGTTCGGAATTGTTTCATAGGATAAGGAGAAGCTACTTTTATTCATATTCCATCCCCTTAGTTCATTTTAGATCCCATAATCAAAGAAGAATTATTTTTCCTGACAAAATAACGTTGGTACAACTTCACTGATTGGAGGCGTACCAGACACGCCCACAATAAAAATCACTTAATTGGAGTAATTTTTGATAATATATTCGTACGTCCTAGAGAAATGAGATCGATGCCCTACGGTGGTCGTAATATACAAAAATTGGAGCCAAACCAACGAAGATTACATGTTGCATTGAAATTTGACCAGTCTCCATTGAGAAAATTCCATTTCAACATTAAAGACAAACAAATTTTCTCTTAGCAAATCATTAAGGGTTGATTAATTAGTCGCATTACAAATCCTAAACATAGTTCTACAATTCGTGCAGGTACAGGTGCACGGGTTTCCAATGGGCGTGTTTCCTTAAAAAGAAAAGGACATGTCACGAGCAGAGCAGGATCCGACCTACAGCATCTCTGACAGCAACACGGAGGCCTGCCGCACCTGTCTCTGCGTCAAACGCTGCCGGCCACGTAGATCTTGATCCAACCTCCATCTCTCCACAGAGCGCATCCTATCATCATTCCTCTTACTGTTCTGCATGGAAAAATAACGCATCCCGCTTACCCATACTGCTAGACTTTCCATTATCTTGCCGGGCATTGCACAACCCCACCCAATGTGCATCACTCCGTTGGGGCTGGACCAGCGTGCACCACGCGTGTGGAGTCTGAATAAAATAAGGATACATTACTGTTTAATTATCGATGTATGCTGCACCTATAACTAGAAGACATGATCGATACGGACTGTTTATGGTGCAGTGATGTTCTGCAAGCTTGCCCCCCAGTTGTAGCTCATGGCCATCTATCCCTTGCCGGAGCCCTTGCTCCACGCCTGCATGATCGACACGTACTGCATTAGATGAGCCATGATTGATGCAGCGTTGTTTTATTTGCCAGCTTGCACCCCAGTTGTTGCTCGTGGCCATTCATCGCGTGCCGGAGCCCTTGATCCACGCCTGCGCAACTACCGTTGGCGATCAACATCTGATCAAAGTAGCTTTGCGTATTTTTTTATAGTGTCTGATAAAAATGCACTAATTCCACAGATCGTGGATTTACAAAATAGCAAAGAATCTTGCATCACTTATTGCATTACATTCCCAGACCCTGCATTTTTACTCAAATCAAAATCCTCTGAGTGAAAAGTGATTTATAGCTTAGTAAGATGCAATCATTGGGGACGAGTTTTAGAATTAGAAACATCATACTGAGTTCTAGAGTAGGCATCCTTTCGGGAAAGTGTGACTCAGGAAATGTTATTGTCCTGTTAGATATTTTTTTTAAAGGAGACTCAGGAAATTTAATTGTCCTTTAGAGAAAGTGTCCTGCTATATTCCCTTTGCTACGAGACATTTACCACTCAAATTACGTGAGTCATTCAACCTCAACGATTCCAGCTACAAACATAGGTACATGATCACCCAGCACCAGGGGACACGACTATCTCAATATTCTCCTTTTGGTTGGGCCATGACTGCAGTTGGTAAGGCATCAACTTCACATCTACTCCGTATGTAGCACGTGGACTATGACTGGAGCATCAGACTCAATGTGACTCGGCGCCTGGTTATTAGTACAGCTAGTATGACTGAATTATTGAGTTGACCTTGGCTGTCGAGTGTCCGCATGCAGCGTGTCCGCATGCAATGTCAGCTAATGTAAACGTACGCTTTGAACATAACTGAGGTTACCTTATGAAGAAATATAAGCTAGGCCATACAAAGGAACAGAAAAAACACATGTCAGCTAATGTATATATACGCTAGGCCATACAAGAATAGTTGACCTTATGAAGAAATACAGGAGTAGCTAAAGGTGGCATGAGGTTACTAATTTGATTTTGGTGTATCGAATAATTATTATAAGATTTTTTTAGTGGTAATGCATTTAGTTCTTGAGCGTTTCCATTTCTGCATTCCATCCACCTAAAATTCCCTCTCCTCCTCTTTGGATTCATGCAGCTGTCACATTTTCATTTCATGTGTTTCTCTGTTCCTTTGTGTTTATTAGTCATGTGTTTTTCATTCCTTTGTTGTGGGAGTGCTATTTATTGGCAGACTGAGGGAAAATAAACTATGAAGACTGAGCTGCAGCACCGTGGCTAATGGAATAAATGAAGGAGTCGAAAGCAGCAAAGGAAGGTTCTCGAGCAGGCAAGCAGCAACAGAAGGTACCAACACCCACAGATGAAACCACCATCCCTATTCCTACTGGCGCCCACAAAGGGTCTCAAGCAGGCCAAGCTCCATGATAGTTCTTAGTGTCATGGGCAGAACAAAGGAACAAGAACGGCCGTTGACAGCGAGGCACCAATAGTGACTCTATCAATTTCACAGATCATTCGGTTTAGTTTTCCTAAATGTTCGTAGAGGTAGGATTTGTGTATGTATGTTTATAGAGGTGAGCGTGCGTGTGTTGTGAGTGCCTGAATTGTATCGGGTAACCGTAAAAAAAAGAATAGAGAGAGAGGCAAGATAATGGAAGTGGGAGTTAATTTACTGGGCAAAATTTTAGTGCAATTATATATTGAGTGTAATGGTGCGAACAAACTTATTGCTTGATCGTCTGATAGGGATCCATAACCATCCAGCGTTCCCACCTCAATTTCACCTCTACATATTTACTGATAACTCCCAACAAAAACACAGTTTCTGACAGACAAATTAAAAAAATAAATCGCTACACGGTTTGTTCGTCCAGGCAATTGGCAGCGGTTTTGCACAGCGTGCACGACGACAGCAGATATGGTTTCTCCTTGTGCTACTGCTCGCCCTGGCCAAGCTCTTCTCCTCCAAGTTTTTTTCACTTCCTTGATCGGTCGCTGAATCCGCCGCAAACACCGAAAGATGTCCCGACCTTGGACACGGCCCCAACTCCGGCAATGAGAGGCACTGCTACTGATTGGTCCCTGCACTGCCCCGTGCTACATCTCCATCTTGATCGCCGTTGTCATTATTTGGGGCTTTGCGCTTGAAAGTGCATGGATGCAGGCACATCACGTGGTGAGGTTAACTATTCGCCCAGTACGAGTGTCAGCACGTGCGCGGAGACACTTGCAAGTGCATGGATTGGCATGCATGATTCTGTACAATAGTAATATGCCGGCTTTAAATTAAGTACGTGGAGTCATTCATCTTGCAAGTAGCCCTCGACGCTGCCTAGAATGTCCCAATCAGAACAGTTCACTTCATGACCATTAAGTTTAATCAGATCAGTGGATTTAGACACTAAGCGGCATGGACACTGTGGCACGTGTTTGGCATGACATTTTTAGGCTTCTGTTGAGGCCTCCACATTAATGGTAGAAAAATCTTTAAAATTCTAAGCAAGATACAAAACATCTGACCGTCGATCTGATAAACAATGGATTCTTTCATATACAGTAGTCTGTTTTCAAACATCCATATTAGAGGTCCCCTCACATTATATGCAGCCAAAACAGTCCAATTTTATATTTATTCGTAAGGCATATCTATTAACCTTTCTCATGATTTTCTTTATTTGAATGTCAATGATCTCTTACTCAACATGATAGCAAATTTGCATTCTTTTCCAAATCAGAAATTGGTTTTCCTCCTTCTACATTTCTAAACCAGTCGTGAAACTCATCAACAGATCATGTGGGATCGTGTGGACCCATAGGACAAGATGGTGTGGGAGCTCGACGAAAGCATTTCGTCCAATGAATTCTTCACGGAGTCCATGCATGGGTGGCCAGAAGGTAGTGTTTAGTTTGGACTTTTGTGATGTAATCAAATTACAGCGGTACATTAAACCTGTTTGTTTCGGCAAGGCAGTAATCTGAACACGCGTAATCAGATAATACCCGTATAGAAATCGGCTGTAATCGAATCGTTACCGCTGCTCGCGATTTTTTTCTAGAGTTTAAGGGCATATGCCCTAGTGTAATTGATTAAAACCTCCTGGAAATCTTTTCACGCACGCTTCCAGCAGCACTACAGCCGCACCCAACTCTGATATTGTACTCTCATCACACACCCTGGGTGCACTAATGGTTTCTTTAGATATATAAATCCATAGATGTTGCACTGGGTGCACTAATGGTTTCTTTAGATAAAAATAGTTAAAATACTTTAGCTTATCTGATATTATCAAAATAAAATTTACGATCGAGAAGCAAAAAAAAATATCGTGAAATGAGTCATGCATGCTTACATCGGTAGTATCTTGAGGGCAAAGCTGAAGCTTTGTACAATTTTCTAGGGAACAAAGATAAACGAACTTGGGCGTCGTACCATTGTCCAGCAACACATGTGGATCGAGGAAATTAGATAGGCACATCACGTGGTGAGGTTAACTATTCGCCCAGTACGAGTGTCAGCACGTGCGCGGAGACACTTGCAAGTGCATGGATTGGCATGCATGATTCTGTACAATAGTAATATGCCGGCTTTAAATTAAGTACGTGGAGTCATTCATCTTGCAAGTAGCCCTCGACGCTGCCTAGAATGTCCCAATCAGAACAGTTCACTTCATGACCATTAAGTTTAATCAGATCAGTGGATTTAGACACTAAGCGGCATGGACACTGTGGCACGTGTTTGGCATGACATTTTTAGGCTTCTGTTGAGGCCTCCACATTAATGGTAGAAAAATCTTTAAAATTCTAAGCAAGATACAAAACATCTGACCGTCGATCTGATAAACAATGGATTCTTTCATATACAGTAGTCTGTTTTCAAACATCCATATTAGAGGTCCCCTCACATTATATGCAGCCAAAACAGTCCAATTTTATATTTATTCGTAAGGCATATCTATTAACCTTTCTCATGATTTTCTTTATTTGAATGTCAATGATCTCTTACTCAACATGATAGCAAATTTGCATTCTTTTCCAAATCAGAAATTGGTTTTCCTCCTTCTACATTTCTAAACCAGTCGTGAAACTCATCAACAGATCATGTGGGATCGTGTGGACCCATAGGACAAGATGGTGTGGGAGCTCGACGAAAGCATTTCGTCCAATGAATTCTTCACGGAGTCCATGCATGGGTGGCCAGAAGGTAGTGTTTAGTTTGGACTTTTGTGATGTAATCAAATTACAGCGGTACATTAAACCTGTTTGTTTCGGCAAGGCAGTAATCTGAACACGCGTAATCAGATAATACCCGTATAGAAATCGGCTGTAATCGAATCGTTACCGCTGCTCGCGATTTTTTTCTAGAGTTTAAGGGCATATGCCCTAGTGTAATTGATTAAAACCTCCTGGAAATCTTTTCACGCACGCTTCCAGCAGCACTACAGCCGCACCCAACTCTGATATTGTACTCTCATCACACACCCTGGGTGCACTAATGGTTTCTTTAGATATATAAATCCATAGATGTTGCACTGGGTGCACTAATGGTTTCTTTAGATAAAAATAGTTAAAATACTTTAGCTTATCTGATATTATCAAAATAAAATTTACGATCGAGAAGCAAAAAAAAATATCGTGAAATGAGTCATGCATGCTTACATCGGTAGTATCTTGAGGGCAAAGCTGAAGCTTTGTACAATTTTCTAGGGAACAAAGATAAACGAACTTGGGCGTCGTACCATTGTCCAGCAACACATGTGGATCGAGGAAATTAGATGAGACACAGAACCACGTTTACAATGATAGCGTTTAAGTGATGTACGCTTCTTTATTTACTGAGATATACATACATCTGACAAAAGAACGGAACTGGTTTGGAAAAAATGCATGGTTCTTATTGTAGATGGATGGTCTAGATCGGGATGTCACTCCTGCACGCCCAGCTTATTAGCTAGTACCGTAGTAGCTACCCAAGCTGTATTCTACGAAAGCAGGGAGGCAGCTTGCTCCTGCACGACCTTCCACGCGTCGCGGACGTGCCTTTCCTCCGTGAGCGTGCTCCCGACGGCGCACCTGAGCATGTAGATGCCACCCACATTGGCGGCGCTCATGTACGGCCCAGCAGCGTTGACCCGCTGGAGGAGCTTCCTGTTGAGGTCGTTGGCTTTCTTCCCGTTGTCGTCCGGAGGCGACCGGAGGCGGAAGCACACCAGCGCGAAGCGCCTGGGCGTCACAACCTCAAACCGCGGGTCGCGCCTCACCATGGTCTCGAACAGCGCGGCCATGCGCACGTGCGCGCGGATGTGATCGCGGAGGCCGTCGACGCCGTGGACGCGGAGCACGAGCCAGAGCTTACCAGTCCTTGTAGTCCACCACGTCGTGCTCCTCGATGACCCCCCCCTGGGGATGATGCTTGAGGATGTACTCGGGGTCCGTGCCGAGCGCCGCGACCAGCAAGGATGGATTCCGCGCCCACAGCGCGCAACAGTCGTTGTTGGCCAGGAGCCACTTGTGCGCGTTCATGCTGGCCCGCCGCCACGTGCCGGAACTCGGGGCACACCAGCGCCGACCCCGCGTACGCCGCGTCCACGTGCACCCAGGCGCCGTGCTCCGCCGCGACGGCGCACAGCTCGCGGACCGGGTCCACGGCGGCCGTCTGGGTGGTCCCCACCGTGGCGCACACGAAGAGCGGGACCAGGCCGGCGTCCGCGTCGTCCCGCATCGCGGCGCGCAGCTTGGCTGGAGACAGCGCGAACATGTCGTCGTGGCGGCACGTGGCGATCTCGCGGACGTTCTCGCGCGGGATCCCCGCGATGCGCGCGGCCTTGGAGAAGGCGAAGTGGGTCTGGTCGGAGCAGTAGACAGCGAGGTCG
>LAPY01005935.1:13705-24018 GCA_000970635.1 Eragrostis tef
GGGGGCGCCGACCGTGCTGCTCGACGCCGGGAAGTGCGCGAAGTGGCGGGGGCTCTGCCAGTGCGTCATCCCGGGGAGCATGAGGTCGCGGACGTCGCGCAGCGCCGCGGCGAACGCGCCGGGCTTGGGCCGGGACGGGGCCTCCTCGGGGAGCTGCCGGCGCAGGAAGCCCGGGGTGACGTCCGGGTGCACGGGGTACTCGTCCATGCGGCCGTAGTAGTCCGCGATGAAGTCGATCACCTGGTGGCCGTGCCGCCGGAACTCGTCGGCGTCCAGCAGGTTGGGGCACTGTACTGCCGGCGGCAGCGTCGTAGTCGCTCCCGTTTGCGCCGCGCCACCGCCGTTCTGGACGGCATTGTTGTCGATGTAGATGCACTGCGTGGTGGTCGGCGCCATGTTATGGCTTTGCTAGCTAATGATTAATGATGAGCCAATTAGCTGCTGAATGCAAACCTTTGCAGTGCCGACTGATGAGATAGGCCCGCGACAGGTATTTATAGTACTCTACTCCATCATCCTGGCGAGGAACAAAGATATTGGAAGCTCATCGATTACAAAAATATTTCTTGATCCGACTCACGATCTACTATATTATTATAAAACATACAACGACTCCAAAGTGTTAATGTGACAAATTAATACACCGGCAAGGTATTAAATATTGTGCAACTTTTTACTGGTTGAGGAACTCTACCGATGGTAACTAACGTCTTGGTATTCAAGAACCTGATGGGGGTGCAAGAGCAAGACCAAAGTCCACTGTGATTTTTGTGACAGTTTTGTATTAGAATCTTGTATTGAGCTTCTGTAAAGTTCTACTGGTGACTAAAACATGTGCAAAGTGGTAACTCAAGTTCCAAATCTGTAAGCATGCATGCTTGGTTGTTAAAGTGAATATGGTTTACTTGGAACATTGGAGCTATATAATGGACTTTTAATAAAGCTTCATTCTTTTTTGCACATCACAAGGATCTGTCGGTAACTTGTTTTATGGCTTCTGATCTTGAGACAATTTTCTGCCTGCCACTGTCAGTGGAAGCCTCTGCTCAGCTTGGAGAACTAGAGAAATGGTTGCAGGATGTTATACCGCAAACACAGGAAAATGATGTTTGGTCATATACATATATGGGGTTCAACAGAATTCTCATCGAAAAGAGAGCCTACCTGCAGCTTATTTGTGACTGTCAGCTCTCACCATGGTTTAAATGGATGTTGCACTTCTGCTGTAAAACCAGGCATAAATTCTTCTTCTGGCTCTTGTTAAGAAATAGGCTTAACACTAGGGATTTGCTGCAGAGGAAGAATATGCATCTAAGGATTATACTTGTGTTTTATGCAGCAATGGCACCACTAAATCCTTGCTACACCTCTTCTTTGAGTGCTCATTCAGCTAGTGGTGCTGGAGATTTCTGAGCATCAACAGGGACCTGATCTCAATCTTCAGTCGGGTGATTTTTTTTTTTTTTTTGAGATGCAGTCGGGTGTAATGTTACTACATGCAAGGCAACAATTTGGTTCCAGGATCTTCAGTGAAGTACTCATTGTGGCTTGAGATCCCAAAAATTATCACTGACGCCCAGTCGCAGGTGTAGTCATCCTCAAACAAAATAGCCACGTTTTTCTTCACCCCCACTGTTGGTTGCTTGACTGCTAGTTGTGTCCTCGCGCCGAGCACAACTCGGGGGAGTTGCTGCACGAGAATCACATTTACTTGATCCACGTAATGTGGTTAGTAGGTGACAGACACATCAGCATAATTAGCTCGAATTCGGCTCCGGTGACCGTAGATGATCCACTTAAGAAAGTTTAGTGATGTATTTGTCCCGTTTCAAATAATAGTGGCATGTTTGCACATGGCAAACACCTCAGATGCAATTTACTCATAATTTTTCCATCGTCTCGCACAGTCGCACTCATAATTCTTATAGTTTCTCCAAAACGTATGACTTTGATTAATTATCTCCTTCCCCATCCCCATTCATACCCTTACCCGTTTCTATATTTCTTGAGATATATTCCAATTGAGTTTATTTGTTGAAACCCCACACCCCAATACGAAGCCCATACCATATGCTTTCACCCTAGTTCAAATCTGAATTTTCGTTGCCTAAATGGTACGAATAAGGTTTAACTAGGAGAAATTTTTCTTTAGCTGCTACAATGGTACGAATAAGGTTAACAATAACGTTGGTTTATCTGTACCTTAAATATTTTTTGCAAAGATTGTTTTTATTAAACCGTTGGTTAGCATGACCTTCCTGTGCATGCATGCTGCTGCATATGTCACATAAATAACGATTGCAAATTTCTCCTAGTTAGAAGAAGTCTAGCTTGCTATCGCTTACATGTATTCATGATTTTTTTATGAGAGAGCGCGTCTTGTTTCCGGCAAATTAAGCTAATGACAGCCGTGTTTGGGAGCATAATAATGTGATCACTGGATGATGCCGCTGGTGAGAGCTTGGCAACGTTGGCCTTCAGCTCTGAACGCTCATCGACAAACTGCAGATGACCGTTTACAAGGCTCTTGTATACATAGCCACGTGGATGATCTGTCCGTGCCATCACCGATGCAGCCTGCAGTACCAGTCTGTCTCCCTAAAAACCTTCAGATCCATCGCCCATCAATTGACAGCGCGAGATGCAAAGACTACTCTCAGCTATCAATTATAGCACAAGTATATAAGAAGGCCATGCGGTACACGCGTCACAGTGTGCATGCCGCTCAGTCTCCACATCAACTGTTCTGATTGTGACGTCCTAGACAGTGGGGAGGGCTACTTGCAGTACGGAATGATTCTGACGTGAACGCCGCCATATAATTTGTTGACAGAATCACGCGTGCACATGGTGACAGTGCGTGTGTGGGTTGTGCCTTCATCCATGCAATTGTCCATGCCTGGTTTGGTAAAGAAAAAATTGTACATGCCTGATTGCGAGAGGTTGCAATTGTCTCCTAGCACTGTCGAGTCGCAGCGTGGGCAGCGCGGGGACCCTTCAGCAGCAGTTGTCCATGCCTGATTGCCGGGGTTGGGGTCCAAGGTCGACACGCGGTGGCGGCAGATTCGTGAGGTGTTTGCGGCGAATTAAGCGACCAACGTACTGCGCCAATGCGAGTCGACCAGTTTCATTAAAGATGCTACAATATCAAGATTCATAAAACATTTTATAAACTTAGATATCAAAAAACGAGCGGGTAGCACAAGGAGAAACCATTGCTGTTGTCTTCGCGCTCTTATGCAGATCGCCAACAATTACCTGGACGAACGAACATTAACAAGAGAGATGGATGAGGAAGGACTAATGGATATTGCAGGGACATTTTTGTGACAAACTGCATTTCTGTTGGGAGTTAAAGGTTAAATTGAGGTGGGAACTTTGGACGGTTTTAGTTGGTGGGAATGCAGGGATTGAAAGTCTCAAGAACTAAATGCATTACCGCTGAATAAAATTGTTATAGTCATCATTTAATGCACTTAAATCAAATTATTAACCTCATGCCACCTCTAGTCACTCACTTTATTTCATTCGCAAAAAAATAGTCACTCACTTTATTTCTTAATTTTTTTAGTGAACGCACTTTATTTCTTAATAAGGTGACCAATTCTTGTACGGCCTAGTGTATGTTTCATTTAGCTCACCATATAGTTCGGTTAAAAGTGTACATTTACATGAGCTGATGATGCACGCGGACACTGTACAGCCAACGCCAATTAAATACTGACTAGCTAATATTGCTATAGGTTGGTCATTGTGTAGTGTTCAGTCACGCTAGTTGTACTTACCAGGCGCCGAGTCACATTGAGTTTGTGCTTAACTTATGTTCCACGTGCTACAAAGACGGGAAGTTCACGCCTTACCAACTGCGGCCAGGGAGGGTCCAAGCAGAAGGGGAATAACGGTGGATATATCTATAATATTTATGTGCAGTCCAGCAATGCAGTCCTGTCCCCTACTGCTAGGACAATCACATTACCTATGCTTGTAGCTGGAGAATCGTTGAGGCTGAAATAGTCACGTAATTCAAGAGGTAAATGTCTCGGAGCAAAGGGGAATATAACAAGATAAGATTTTTTTTTTCTGTGACACTTTCTCTAAAGTTTGTCTACTCTAGAACTCGATATGATATTTCTAAATCTACACTCGTCCCCAACGATTGTATTTAACACTAGCTAAATCATATTTAACACTAGAAAAAAAACACGCCCGCCACTCCGGCTGCACCATTCGAAAGCAAAAATTCCAGTGACAATTAAACAAAAGGACGTGGGCCCGGTCCAGAACCACAGCTAGCACTAGCACTCCACAGCGCCGCCCGCTGTGGGGCCCGCCAACATAGTTGCGCCGCCCATCGCCGACCTCGCGCCCCGCCGTCGATGCGTCGCCCGCTGACTCTGCAACCCTAGCTATGCCAGCCGACACTGGATCCGCGCCTCACTGCCATCTCTCACCCCCACCTCCACCACCACACCCCTCCCGCGAGCTTGCCATCGTTGCAACCGTAGTCGCGCCTACACTGTTGCTAGATCCGCACCGCCATCTTGCCCCCGACAGGAGCTCGCGGCCGCCCTCGACAACATAATCGATGCCATAGGGGTGTCGTGTCGTTGAAGCGAAGAATTGGAAGATGCGTGCTCCAGATCTCGCCGCCCTTACTGCGGCGAAACATTAAAGCAGAGGAAGATGCATGCTCCAGATCTAACCGTCACCGTGGCAGGCAAGCCACACCTGCCGGCGAGAGGGGCCTCCATGGCTGTCACCCAATGGTGAGAGGGAAGGACAATGGAGGGGGCCTCCATGGGTGAGGAGCCCGCGCAGGGGAAAGAGAGAGGGAGTTGGCATGGGCTAGGGTTGCGAGTATGTAAGGAGCGGCGGGGGAGAGAGAGCGGCGGGCTAGGGTTGCGCAATAAGAAGGGAAAAAAGGATTTGGGGCCAAGGAAGATTGACGGGAGAGAGGGTGGCAGGAAAAGAATAAGGGGCCATTTGGCACGGCTTTTCCTATAGATTCTGCTTTTGCTTCTTATCAAAAAATGCCAAACACCCCAACGTAGAAACGGATTCTGCTCAAAACTATCTGAGAATCCGTTCTTGTTTTGAACAGAGAAGCCAAAGCCAGAAATACTAGCTTCTCACGGATTCTCTTCCCCCTCCTCCGTCCTTGCCTGGCCCCACCTAAACTTTAACTCAAGTGCTTGTTTAAAAAGACCGTAGACAACAAATCAAATGTCTGAATTACAAACTAATTACACCATTACGATCCTTGCGGTAAGATCTTCAAAACTAGACCCCACTTGATTATGTTTGACAATTTTTTTTCAAAAAAATGTTTGTACTTGATCTTGTTAGTAGTCATATACTTATATTTAATTTTCTTTACTAATTTTTATTTCAACATGGTACACAAGGTGTGGACATACCGAAGCTTTAATTTTAGAGATACTACAATACATAATCGATTTCAGTAAATATCAGGAGAATCTTTTTTGCCAAACGGCCTAACCGGAGAAGCTGTTTTGACAGAGAATCCAGAATAAGCCAGACAATCTATTTTACATCAGAATCCAGTACAGAATATGTTTTGTACAGAATCCGAAGCCCTGCCAAACAGGCCCTAAGATTTGTGAGGCTGATGGGTGGTGGGATTTTTTATTAGTTTCTGTGGGGTCGTGATGATTTAGGGAGTCTGGGTGACATCTGCCATTGGAAATCAAACAACCCGTGGCGGACAGAGGTGGCATCAGCATGTCCGTCACTACTAGGAGGCTCCGTGCCCATTTCAGCATGTCCGCCACTTGTAGTAGTCTGTTGATATCTATTTACCAACAAGAATTCTGATGTCCGCCTGTACTATAAATTACCATGTGTCACTAAAGGCTATATTCTACTAGTGTAAGACAGAAGGCCTTCCATTTGAGTAAAAATATAAGATCGGAGGAATGTAATGGAATAAGTAATGCAAGGTTCTTGCCATTTTGTATATCCATGATATGTGGAATTGATGCAAATTTATCACGTACTATACAAAATAAACAACGCTACTTCTAGCAGATGCTGATCGCTACTTCGAGTAGTGGCGCAGGCATGGATCAAGGGCTCATCATATACAGTCCGTCTCAATCATGCATGCGTGGATCACGGGTTCTCGCACGGGATGGATGGCCATGTCTTCTACCAGGTGAAGCCGGTACATCGGTAAACAATAATTGCATCGTTATTTTATTCAGACTCCACAAGCGTGGTGCACGCCGCTGGTCCAGTCCCCATCCGAGCGATGCACGTTGGGTGGAGCTGTGCAGTGACGTCTGGCAATATAATTCAAAGGCTGCAGCATAGGTAATCGGCCTGTGTTATTTTCTGTGCAGAACAGGAAAATGAAGGATAATAGGGTGCGTATTGTACTATTGTGGAGAGATGGAGCCTCCCTCGCTCCCATCCGAGTGATGCACGTGGTATGGAGCTGTGCAGCGTCTGGCAAGATAATGGAAAGGCTGGCAGTATGGGTAAACGGCCTGTGATAATTCCATGCAGAACAGGAAAATGAAGGATAATACGGTACGCGCTGTGAAGGGATGGAGCCTCCCCTGCTGGAAGGTTGGATCAAGATCGACGTGTGCGGCGCGTTTGATGCAGAGACAGGTGTGGCGGTAGGCCTCGGTGTTGCTGTCACGGTCTCACGGATGCTGCAGGTGGCGTACGTCCTGCTATGCTCGTGGCGTGTCCTGCATGTCTCGTTTTGATGTTGATGCATTGGCGTTGCGCGAAGGGATTCTGCTGGTGGTGGAAATTGTGTCCTCGGTGGAAATTGTGTCCTTGTCGAAGAAAACAAACCAACAGAAGTCATCGCTTTATGGTCCAGCCTCCAAATGCACAGAGCAAATCTACTCAAGAATGATGGACCGAAGCCATAGAAACCTCATCAAAAGAGCAACGCCGATCAAAAGCAGTTGTCATGATTTACACTGCATGGCATTTATGGAACGAGAAAAACAATAGGATTTTTGCCGACACAGCAATGCAGCCGGTGGAGGTAGTTAAACTAATAAAAAAGAATATGGCGTTGCGTGCTAGAGCTTGTGGAGTGACACTCAGCAGATTTTATTGTCTAAATTGACAAAGTCACCACTGACACCCAACCTATTTAAGATTAGACCCAAGCGACATATGTGCACTTGTAAGAATGAGGAGATAAAAATTTAATCACAAGATAGAAACATAATAATATATCTGTACGAGAGCACGAACATGGTGGCTTCTTTAACTCTTAAATAAATAATAAGATAATAATATGTGTGCAAGAGGTGAACGCTATTCTTCTCTCTTTTCGCATGTCTAACATCAGAACGCGGTAAACTCCGGCTAGCATCTATCGCCTCACCAACTATGAAGTGCAGCGACGACTTCTGTTCAACAAGGACACCATTCTCCTTGCACAATTCCACCGCCAGCAGAATCCCCTCGCACACCGTCAACGCCAAGGCTTCTCTGTCTCCTCCGCGTCCGTGGCATTTAACAGGACGTGTCACGAGCAGCGCAGGATCCGACCTGCAGCATCTCTGACAGCAACACCTGTCTTTGCATGAAACGCGCCGCCCACGTTGATCTTGATCCAAGCTCCATCTCTCCACAGAGCGCATCCTATCATCATTCCTCTTACTGTTCTGCATGGGAAAATAACGCAGGCCGCTTACCCGAACTGCCAGCCTTTCCATTATCTTGTCGGACATTGCACGGCTCCACGAAATGTGCATCACTCCGTTGTCGCCGGACCAGCATGCACCACGCGTCTGGAGTCTGAATAAAATAAAGATACAATTACTACTGTTTATCGATGTACCTGCTGCACCTGAACTAGAAGACATGATTGATACGGACTGTATTTGATCCAATGTTGTTCTGCAAGCTTGCACCCGAGTTGTAGCTCATGGCCATCCATCCCTTGCCGGAGGCCTTGATTCACGCCTGCATGATCGACACGTACTGTATTTGATGAGCCATGATTGATGCAGCGTTGTTTTGCCAGCTTGCACCCCAGTTGTAGCTCATGGCCATTCATCTCATGCCGGAGCCCTTGAAGTAGCTTTGCGTATTTTTTTATAGTGTCTGATAAATATGCATTAATTCCACAGATCGTGGATTTACAAAACAGCAAAGAATCTTGCATCACTTGTTGCGTTACATTCCCCAGAGCCTGCATTTTTACTCGAATGGAAAGACCTCTGAGTTAAAAATGATTTAGCTTAGCAAGATGCAATCATTGGAGACGAGTTTTCGAATTAGAAATATCATATTGAGTTCTAGAGTAGACATCCTTCAGAGAAACTGTGACTTTGGAAATCTTATTGTTGTTTTATATATTTTTTTTGCGATTACACAGTATAACTCAGACACTCACAACACATACACGCTCACCGTTATGAACGTACATATACAAACTCTACCCTATGAGTATCTTTGAAGACAGAGCCAGCAAATTCTCTAAATTGACAAAGTCACCACTGACATCTCGCTGTCAACGGCCACGTTGCCTATTGCTGAAAGCACAACGCCGATATATCCTAAAAAATTCGCTCCCACCAAGATTCGAACTTTTTATATATTGTTTAGAAGGACACTCAGCAGATTTTACTGTCCTTTAAAGAAAGTGTCCTGTTATATTACCTTCGCGAGACATTTACCACACGAATTACGTGATTCATTCAACCTCAATTCCAGCTAGAAGCATAGGTACATGATCACCCCAGCAGCAGGGGACACGACTACAATGCTTGAATGTTAGATACAAAAATTAATGTATTCTCTATTATTCTTCTTGTGGTTGGACCGTGACTGCAGTTGGTGAGCATCGACCTCACATCTACTCCGTACGTAGCACGTGTAGTCTACGTACTAGTCAGATAAATTCCGTATCGGTTATGGCGAGGGGAGGGATTATGCTCTGGCGGTGGAATGGTGCGAGAAGGTGATCCTGCAGACAGATTGTGCTGATGCGGTGTCCTCGTTCAAGAAGATATAGACCAACAGAAGTCGTCGCTGCACTTTCATAGTTGCTGAGGCTGTACGTAGGAACTCTACTGCTAATATACATAAGGTATGGTGTTAATTATTTTTGTCTCTAGGAACTCTACTGCTAAAATAAATAAATAAAAGAAAATGGTAGAGATTGGTGAAAGAATTAACAAGCCTTGAATGAAGCTATATATAAACCCCAGCCTACATATATATCTTGGATACACACTGCATCGCATCATAAGTTAGCAGCCAGCAGCTGATAACATCAAGGTAGGTGCACAACCACCCTCATCCCCAGAGATGGCCATGGCTGCCGAGGAGGAGACATGCATGCGCGCGCTGCACCTGGTGTCGTCGTTCGCCCTGCCGCTGACGCTCAGGTCATGCATCGAGCTCGGCGTGCTCGAGACCCTCGCGGGCGCCGGCGGCAAGGCGCTCACGCCCAACGAGGTGGCCGCGAAGCTGCCGTCCAAGGCCAAGAACAACCCGGCGGCAGCGTCCATGGTGGACCGCCTGCTGCGTCTGCTGGCCTCCTACGACGTCTTGTCGTGCGTCGTGGAGGAAGGCGACGACGGCAGCCTGTGCCGCCGGTACGCCGCGGCGCCGGTGCTCAAGTGGCTCACGCCCAACGAGGACGACGGCGTCTCCCTGGCCCCGTTCCTCCTCCTGGCCAACGACAAGCTCTTCATGCACGCCTGGAGCTTCCTGACCGAGGCCGTCCTCGAGGGCGGCAGCCCGTTCAACAGGGCGTACGACACGGCGTCCTGGTTCGACTACGCCGGCACCGACCCGCGGTTCAACGGCGTCTTCAACAAGGCCATGGACGAGCACTCGGTCATCCTCACGAGGAAGCTCCTCGAACACTACAAAGGCTTCGACGGCGTCCACACGCTCGTCGACGTCGGCGGCGGAGTCGGCTCCACCATCCACGCCATCGTCTCCAGGTACCCGAAGATTCAGGGGATCAACTTCGACCTGCCCCACGTCATCGCCGAGGCGCCCGACGACGTGCAGGTGCGGCACGTCGGCGGCGACATGTTCCAGGAGGTGCCCTCCGGCGCCGACGCCATCCTCATGAAGTGGATGCTCAACTGTCACGGCGATGACGACTGTGCCAGGGTGCTCAAGAACTGCTACGACGCGCTGCCGCCCAACGGGAAGCTCATCAACGTCGAGTGCGTCCTGCCGGTGAACCTGGAGGCCACGGACAGGGTCCAAGGGCTGGTCGCCGTCGATGTCAGCCTGCTCGTCTACAGCCCCAACGGCAAGGAGAGGTACGAGAGGGAGTTTGTCAAGCTCGCCAA
>LAPY01005944.1:2486-22418 GCA_000970635.1 Eragrostis tef
TTTTTTTTTTCTATACTGGGCACCAACAACCTTGTTGGATTACCGTCATACTTCAAGTTACTTATTATCTAGAAACTGGTTCAGCCATTCTTTGTACACTGATGAGTTTCTCCTGCATTTCGTATAATCATTTTTTGCATGCATGGAGCAACTGCAGGAAAATAGAACCCAGTGGAAGTAGATAACTCCATTTTAACGAAAGAAGTAGATCATACCTTTCTTTTGTTGTTGTCTTCATTCTTTTTCCAAAAGACCCAATTGATTTATGATGTTGCCTTCTTAATGTTGTCTGTCCTCATCTCGATGGCGTGATGGCAGATATGCATGAAAACAAAATGGAGCACAACTCTTTTTATGTCCGAAGACATTGTTCATTAATAAAAAAATTAATATGTTTGGCTAGCTTAATTCTCCATATCTTAACTGTTTGTGTGATATTGTTTTCCTGCATTCAGGTTAGAGCCTTAACAAAGAAAGAAAAACTTGTTATGTCATTGGAGAAGCAGTACCCAGGAGATGTTGGTGTTCTGGCAGCGTTTTTCTTTAATTATGTCAAGCTCAACCCCGGCGAAGCGCTTTACATTGGTGCCAATGAACCTCATGCCTACCTATCGGGAGAGTGCATTGAATGTATGGCCACTTCTGACAATGTTGTTCGTGCTGGACTGACACCTAAATACAGAGATGTGCATACTCTGTGCTCAATGCTAACATATAACCAGGTTTGTTTTACTTGTTCAACTTTCTTCTCATTCCTGAACTAAGAGAACTACCTGTTTATAGTCTCGTATTCTTAAGGCATGCAAACTGTTTGGGGTCATCTGTTGAAAACATGGAATGCTAGCATCTGGTATTTTTCATTGATGAGATTAACTCTGATTGGTTAGGCAGTATTATGCAAATTCCTGTTCGCTTTAGCAGTGAAAGATGGTTCCTCAAAACATGTGGAGCTTGATTACATCGACAATCTAAGTTAACATAACCTAATGAATCATGTTAATTTCACACGTAGCTTAAATATCTTCCCCTGAGCATCATTCCCCATTCTTTGAAGTAGTAAACTTTTGATCTTCTACATGCAGAGCTTCCCTGAAATTCTGAAAGGAGTACCTGTACAGCCATATGTGACACGCTACATACCCCAAACGGATGAGTTTGAAGTGGACCACTACTTGCTACCCGCAGGCAAATCAGTTACTATGTCTCCAGTGCCTGGGCCATCCCTCTTCCTTGTCATGACAGGCGAAGGTGAGATCAAGGCAGGTTCCGTGCCTGACGAAGCAAAGCTGAAGGAAGGCAATATTTTCTTCGTCCCAGCATACACAGGTGTCAATCTCCAGGCTTCTGGTCCCGGGTGCATGCAGCTGTACAGGGCTGGAGTGAACAGTGAGTTCCTAAGTTGACGGGTAACTTCCATCTAGGATTGTCATAAGAGTAATTGGCAATTGCTGTAGATTAGATGCTATGTACCGAGAAATGCAATACTTGTTAGTTAGGTGAGTTATTATAGTGTATAGGGAAAGTGCGTAACAGATTCATATCTTCATAATTTAATCCTGTTTATTTTTCTAAAGTATTTTGCATGTAAAAATTCAACAAGCCGTGGGGATTGAATAGATCTATAGTTTCAAGTTGAATCAATCCTTGGACTGCTTCACAGCATCATTCTCAAGTAGTATTAATGTCTGGAAATGAAAAATAACCGTTGAGCTGCTCAGTATTATGTTCAACACTAGAAATGTATGATGAATTACCCTTGAACATGCTTCTTTTATCATTGAAAACTCTGTCGCTGGGAATATGGCATTTACATGCAGAGCCTTTTGTTTGGCACTTGAGCTTATTATTGAAATGAAGCGCAAGAGATGCCTTTGCCATCTGTTTACATAGCCATAGAACACATGCACGTTTCATGACTTGAAAACAGGAAACACATGCTAAACAGAGCGATTATAAGGGACTGGTAGGCCAAAATAGGAGCCATTCCTTCAGAGCCTACTCTATGTTTACTCCTAACAATCTTGAGATTGAGAGTGAACATTTCATAGATGCACCCTCCATTCTTCAACCAAGAAATCCGCTAGTTGCATTATTGAGATGTTGGCGAAAGCTGAATGGGAACCTTATCTTCTATACACCCGTTTGAGTCTATGGATACCAGATGGTGCTCTCATAGTGTAAAACAAAGCCTCCGCAGACGATTATGGTCCCAGCTGAACACTGATGTTGAAACTGTCCTTTTGGGGGAGAAAAAAAAGCCACACCAGATGAAAAATCAGTCTACCAATACGCAGGAGAAAATGTTTTGTGATTAAATTCCTTTGTAACATGGATGGCAAAAATCTTATTAGCGTTTTTGCGATGACAAATCCCTCGTTAGGAACATTTGCAATGGCAAATATCTAATTATTCTTTATTATAACATGGGTCTGTGAAGCTTGTGTCCGTTTAAATGATTTTCTTCAATTTTGATTCCCCAGTCTGATCCATAGTGCTAAAGAACAGAGCATGGAAATAGTAGGAAACTGCGTGATTGACTTTTAGTGGCTACTTCTTGGAGGCATTTGGAGCAGTTGTACGCAGTACGCCTTCCATCTTTCTCGAATTTTTGGATATATTTGGTATTCATTTCTTACAATGACCTGGCGGTACATATATCGGTGTAAAAGATTGTCCAGGCTGGTTATAGGATTTGTGCTCCATGCGACATTTCCTATGATCCTTGGACTCCTTCCAGACACTCTACAATGCTCTGTCCGGTATGACAATAATAAAGAGTTAAGGAATGATCGTGAACGGTGGTTCAGATAAATATGAACGCTGCTACAGCCTTCGTTTGCACCATATATTCTCAAGAGGAAACGACCAAAGTTGAGCTTGTCTTGTACAGATATGAAAAATTAAATGAAAGAACTATTCAACAGATCCTTCGATCCTTGTACTCCTTCAGAAACCGCCGCACAGTGATTTGTCAGGCGCCACACAATCTTATTTAGTTGTATAAACTTGAAAAACCGAAAAAAAAAGATCGTTGAATGGTCCTGGTTGAAGAAACGCACGATGGGTTACCAGACAACAGATGACCGAATGCGGCATGCATTTGATGAACTTATTAAATGTCGAATATTGTTGTTCCTCACGAAAAAACGATGGGGTAATCATAATGGAATATATCCTTTCCTCATGCTCGGTTTGCATAAAAGCACTTTTTTACACATCTGACACCAGGAAACAGTGACGAGTCTAAGGGGTGGGCCGCGGCCCACTCCCAGATTCTGCTCAGCCTCATTTTTATTACTGAACAGTAGTTTTTTCTCTTTTTTTTTTCATTTTTCGGCCCACCCCATCAGTCCAACTAATGTTCGGCCCACCCCCATTTTCAAACCTGGACTCGCCACTGGCAGGAAATGCAATCGTGCCATGTTTTTTCTTTGTCAACAAAAATATGTTCAAGAAGATGATGGTTGGCTGTTCTATTTCTATATATTGGGCCGGACTAATGTGTTTTGACTATATGGGTTATTTGCTTTATTTGGCCGAATTATTGACACAACATTGGCCCAACACACCATGGGCCCTTGGCATTTGCGGGGATGCAACCTGGAGTCACAAAGGCATACAAACACCATGGGCCCAGCTTCAGAACCCTTTTGCATGCGAAAACGAGATATCTATTTTTAGGGTTGCCCACTACAGGACCCACAAATACAGAGAAACCCACCGGGCCGTTCTCATTCTCCTCACCCCTTCTCCTCCTCGAGCAACTCACCACTGCCGCCGCCGCATCTCTCCCTCCTCCTCTTCCTAGCCGCCGGCCTCCCGCCGCCGCATCTCCCCTCCTCTTCCTCGCCGCCGCTCGGATCTCCCCCTCTTCTTGCGGCCGGCCGGATCTCCCCCTCCTCTTACTCGCCACGGGCCAGATCTCCCCCCTCCTCTTCCTCGCTGTCGGCTGGATCTCCCCCCTGGCGCTCCCCTTCTCCTCGCCGAGGCAGAGCGGGGCCAAGGCGCAACAACAGAACGGGGCCGGAGCACGACGGCGGACGGTGGTAGGGCTCGTCACGAGAGAAGGAAGGTAACAAGAAAGAAGAGGTACAATGTTTTTGGATCTTTCTTTGGAGATTGAAGTTTTTTAGTCTCTTATATTGACGCTTTCAACATCCAATTTGAGTTTTATGTCTCATGAACTGTTAGGATAGCCTTACGAAGTCTTAGGAGCCTAAAACAGAGTAGGGCCCACTACATGCTTTGCTGCACAGAGCTTGATAACACCAAATAAACCCGTCCTCAAAATAATTTACTTTTCAGGCGGCTCCCATGGCGCCTATGAGGGGCACCAAGAAGAGAAAGCGAGTGGAGAAGGCTGCGCTGGCACCTTCTCCAGGGCTGTCGTTGCCGCCGCTGCCGAACAGTGCTGATTGGTGGGACGTCTTCTTTCGCAGGATTGCAGGTCGCATCTTGACTCCCTCCCTCCTCGATTGCATCCCCTGTGCTCGTTAAAGTTCAGTCATGTGTGCCCTCTCGCTTCTTTCATTACCGTAAGCTTTATCGCAACTGTACATTAGGAAAGGAAAGTATCTAGTTCGGGGTAATGCGTGCGAGCACCCAGAGATTGAGATGGTTCGTTGGTGGATCTGAATGTAGTTGTAATTACAGTTTGCGAGCGTGGTTGTGTAGCTTAATCGGTTGATTGCGCGAGATGTGCTTTGAGAGTGTCGGTGCAGAGTGGCAAGAGACATTGGAATGGTATGTTGTGGATTTAGAGCTCGAGACCGTGGCTGCTCCTAGCGATTGCTTGTTGTTCGGTCATGTATGCTCTGTAATCCAGATCTATAAAGGTGCCGCAACATCTATTCGTTAGGAGATGAACATGGATGACAATTGTTTTGTCAATTCAAGAAAGAACAAGCCGTGAGAAAGCTGATTCTCTGTGTGGTGATTGATGTTTTATGCAAAAATGTCTTGAAATTTTCTCCCATAATTGGAGTGTCCTGTTCATTGAGCTAAAAAAATGAGCTAAATTGGAGTGTCCTGTGATTCTTTGATTTTTATGGATCGTGTGTTCAAGAATCTATCAATGCATTTGCTGTTCTAAATCGTATCATGATTTGTGCGCTATCCACTAGCGTCAAAAATATTTGTTACGAGAAATGATTAGGTTCCCCCAATTTGATAGTTGGCTCCTATACATGAAAGTCTTGAGAAATAAACGTTAGTTGCAAATAGCAGTGGTATAATTAAGTGACATTCCTCTACCAGACATAATTAATATCCTGCTAGGACTGGAGTCACTGGACCAAAAATGTGGGCGAAACATAATGCGGATGCGATGGTACATGTGCCAACATACGTTGAGCAGTTGGGACCTCACTGGCTGGTGATGAAGAAAGGATGTATATGACAGCTTGCATTGGATGATCGAATTTGCATTTCGGACCAAACTTGCATATTCCATTGCGAGATTAGAAAGTGCATCTGGGCTCTCCCAAGCGTAGTGGTTGTTTGATTGAACTCAACGCACAGTTAGGAACAGGAATTGTTAGATCCTTGGGATGATGGAACTTGCATACAACACCAAACTTACAATCTCCAGACTTCATATAGAATTGACATTGTGTTTGTCAGGTCTGTCTAGAAATACATTCTCCCTCTGTACTGCATAAAGTCCAACTGGGCATGGCTAGCCTGAATGACAAAAACATTCTAGGAATACCCTTTTCAGTTGTTTCACCATCGTGAGCTAGTGTAGTATTGGGCACCTCCAGTCGTCCGTTGTTGGTCGTCTGAGGATGAGGAACCAATCTGCGCAGTACAAGGATTCCTGTGTGTGTCGCGCACACAGGTGCATGTGTTTTCTACACTCTTCTGCGTGTTCGATAAAAAACACTCTATGTAAATGCTACTGGGTTTGACATTCTCTTTTGCTTAACATATAGCAAAGATGACTTTGTTTCCTATACTGAGTTCTTACGCCACCTGTCCTAAAAAATCTGGAAAGGGGTTGTAAAAATTGATGCACGAACTACTTTTTTTGGTTCCGCCATCGAATTTCTTGACGAATGTTTTGCAAGTTGATGGTCGAAAAAGTGCGTATGGGCTTTCTCGGGTATAGTGGTAGTTCGATTGAACTCAACGCACAATTAGGAACAAGAACTGTTTGATCCTTTGGATGATGAAACTTGCACACAACACCAAACTTACAATCTCGGGTCTACATGTAGAACCGACATTCTGGTCTGTCTAGAAATACATTCTACCTCTGTAATGAATAAAGTCCAACTGAAACAGAGCTAGCCTGAATGACGAAAACATTCTAGGATTACCCTTTTCCAGTTGTTTCACTCCATCGTGAGCTAGTGTAGTATTGGGCACCTCCAGTCGTCCGTTGTTGGTCGTCTGAGGATGAGGAACCAATCTGCGCAGTACAAGGATTCTTGTGTGTGTCGCGCACACGGGTGCATGTGTTTTCTACACTCTCCTGCGTGTTTGAAAATAACACTCTATGTAGATGCTACTGGGTTTGACATTCTCTTTTGCTTAATAGATAGCAAAGATGACTTTGTTTCTTATACTGAGTTCTTACGCCACCTGTTCTAAAAAATCTGGAAAGGGGTTGTAACAATTGATGCACGAACTTCTTTATTTTTGGTTCCGCCATCGGATTTCTTGACGAATGTTTTGCAAGTTGATGGTCGAGAAAGTGCGTATGGGCTCTCCCGGGTGTAGTGGTAGTTTGATTGAACTCAACGCACAATTAGGAACAAGAACTGTTTGATCCTTTGGATGATGAAACTTGCACACAACACCAAACTTACAATCTCGGGTCTACATGTAGAACCGACATTCTGGTCTGTCTAGAAATACATTCTCCCTTTATAATGCATAATGTCCAACTAGAATAGAGCTAGCCTGAATGACGAAAATATTCTAGGATTACCCTTTCCAGTTGTTTCACTCCATCGTGAGCTAGTATAGTATTGGGCACCTCCAGTCATCCGTTGTTGGTCGTCTGAGGATGAGGAACCAATCTGCGCAGTACAAGGATTCCTGTGTATGTGTCGCGCACAGGGGTGCATGTGTCTTCTACACTCACCTGCGTGTTCAAAAACAAAACACTCTACGCAGATGCTATTGGGTTTGACATTCTCTTTTGCTTAACAGATAGCATAGATGACTTTGTTTCCTATACTGAGTTCTTATGCCAGCTGGCCTAAAAAATCTGGAAAGGGGTTGTAAAAATTGATGCACGAACCACTGTATTTTTGGTTCCGCCATCGGATTTCTTGACGAATGTTTTGCAAGTTGATGGTCGATAAAGTGCGTATGGGCACTCCCAGGAGTAGTGGTAGTTCGATTGAACTCAATGCACAATTAGAAACAAGAATTGTTCGATCCTTGGGATGATGGAACTTGCATACAACACCAAACTTACAATCTCGGGTCTACATATAGAACCGATATTCTGGTCTGTCTAGAAATACACCTCCCTCTGTACTGCATAAATTTCAACTGGAACAGAGCTAGCCTGAATGACGAAAACATTCTAGGATTACCCTTTCCAGTTGTTTCACTCCATCGTGAGCTAGTATAGTATTGGGCACCTCCAGTCATCCGTTGTTGGTCGTCTGAGGATGAGGGTGCATGTGTTTCTCCTGCATGTTCGAAAAAAAAACACTCTATGCAGATACTACTGGGTTTGACATTCTCTTTTGCTTAACAGATAGCGAAGATGACTTTGTTTCCTATACTGAGTTCTTACGCCACCACCAATCCTAAAAAATCTGGAAAGGTGTTGTAAAATTGATGCACGAACTACTTTATTTTTGGTTCCGCCATCGGATTTCTTGACGAATGTTTTGCAAGTTGATGGTCGAGAAAGTGCGTATGGGCTCTCCCGGGTGTAGTGGTAGTTTGATTGAACTCAACGCACAATTAGGAACAAGAACTGTTTGATCCTTGGAATGATGGAACTGCATACAACACCAAACTTACAATCTCCGGTCTTCATATAGAACCGACATTCTGGTCTGTCTAGAAATACATTCTCTCTCTGTACTGCATGAAGTCTAACTGGAACACAGCCAACCTAAATGATGAAAACATTCTTGGATTACCCATGCTAGTTGTTTCACTCCATCATGAGCTAGTATAGTATTGGGCACCTCCAGTCGTCCTTTGTTGGTCGTCTGAGGATGAGAAACCAATCTGCGCAGTATAAGGATTCCTCTCTCTCTCTCTCTCTCTCTCTCTCTGTGTGTGTGTGTGTGTGTGTGTTTCTGTGTGTGTGTGTGCATGTGTGTGTGCACGCGGGTGCG
Organism: Eragrostis tef; assembly: GCA_000970635.1. NCBI lineage: Eukaryota > Viridiplantae > Streptophyta > Magnoliopsida > Poales > Poaceae > Eragrostis > Eragrostis tef. Next base: position 10,799 of record LAPY01005944.1, read on the forward strand.
TGTGTTCTGTATACTCTCCTGTGTGTTCGAAGAAAAAAAAACACTATGCAAATGCTTCTGGGTTTGACATTCTCTTTTTCTTACCAGATAGCGAAGATGACTTTGTTTCCTATACTGAGTTCTTGCAGGTCGCCTCTCGTCTCCCTTTCTCCTTGCTTGCTTCCCCTATGCTTGCATGCCCCCTCGCTTCTTTCATTACCGTAAGCTTTATCGCAGCAGTACATTAGGAAAGTATCTAGTTCGGGGCAGTGCGTGCAAGCATCCAGAGATTGAGATGGTTCGCTGGTGGATCTAAATGTAGTTGCAGTTGTAGTTTGCGAGCGTGGATGTGTTGCTTAATCGGTTGATTGCGTGAGATGTGCTTTTGAGAGCGCCGGTGCAGAGTGGCAAGAGACATTGGAATGGTACGTTGTGGATTGAGAGCTCGAGACCATGGCTGCTGCTGGCGATTGCTTGCTGCTTGGGTAGCATCGACTCCGTAGAGCATATTTGGGAATTCAACGAATGGATTCCATTTTTTGTTGTTCGGTCATGTATGCCGTTCTATAAAGGTGCCGCAACAGCGATTCGTTAGGAGATGAACATGGGTGCAGTGGCGGAGCCACGTTGTCTCAGCCTGGTGCACAGGCACCAGGGCACAATTCAATTTTCAGTGAAAATTAGTGAAGTTTGACCATGTGTGCACCATCTTAGGCCAAAATTGTGCACCATGTTAGCTCAAAAAGAGGCCAAACTGAGCTAAATCCTTGTTCTCTGGGTCAAAATATTGAAGGGTGCCCCATGAGCTCTTAGGCTCTAGCTTCGCCACTGCATGGGTGATGATTGTTTTGTCAATTCAATAAAGAACGAGCCGTGGGAAAGCTGATTCTTTATGTGGTGATTGATGTTTTAAGCAACAATGCCCTGAAATTTCCTTCCATAATTGAGCTGTCCTGTTGATTGAGCTAAATAGGGAAAGGAACGACATATGACGAAGAGGGAATGGTGCCATTATGAACCTGTGATTCTTTGAGTTTAATGGATCATGTGGTCAAGAATCTATCAATGCATTTGCTGTTCTAAATCATATCATGATTTGTGTGCTATCCACTAGAGTCGAAAATATTTGTTACGACATACGATTATGCTCCCCCAATTTGATAGTTGACTCCTATACATGAAAAGTCTTGAGGTACATGTGCCAACATACGTCAAGCAGTTAAGACCTCACTGGTTGGTGATTAAGCAAGGATGGACATGATGGCTTGCATTGGATGATCAAATTTGCATTTTGGACCAAACTTGCACATTCCATAGCAAGAATAGAAAGTGCATCCGGGTTCTCCCGGGCTTAGTGGTAGTTTGATTGTTCTCAACGCACAGTTAGGAACAGGAACTGTTCGATCCTTGGGATGATGGAACTTGCATACAGTACAAAACTTACAATCTCCAGTCTTCATATAGAACTGACATTGTGTTTGTCAGGTCTGTCTAGAAATACATTCTCCCTCTGTACTACATAAAGTCCAACTGGAACAGAGCTAGCCTGAATGATGAAAATATTCTAGGATTACCCATTCCAGTTGCTTCGCTCCATCGTGAGCTAGTATAGTATTGGGCACCTCCAGTCGTCCGTTGTTGGTCGTCTGAGGATGAGGAGCCAATCTATACAGTACAAGGATTCCTGTGTGTGTATGCGCGCATACACACGGGTGCGTGTGTTCTCTACACTCTCCCGCGGGTTCGGTAAAAGAAACACTCTATGCAGATGCTACTGGGTTTGACATTCTGTTTTGCTTAACAGATAGCGAAGATGACTTTGTTTCCTATACTGAGTTCTTGCACTGCCTGGCCTAAAAAAATCTGGACTGGGGTTGTAAAAGTCGATGCATGAACTACTGTATTTTTGGTTCGGCCATCGGATTTCTTGACCAATGTTTTGCAAGTTCATGGTCTAGAGTGCCTTCATGTTGTGGTATTGCACATTCCACAGTGGTAATAATCATTACCGGTGGTTCTGTGACTTTTGTTTTTGCTAAAATTTGGGCAATATACCTTTTGAGCCTGGTGGAATATTGTGAGTATAACACTTTAATAAATGAGCTTCCTGAGAATCTGTAATGCAATCTGACAGGTTTTTGCAATCCTTTGCAATTTGTATTGGACTATCTCCTCACTGTTCGGTACGACTAGCCAAGTTAAGAGTTCAAGTGTCTTTTGTTCTAGAGCGTGTGTTGCACGTGTTTCATTAGGATGCAAAAGAATCAGCAGTCAAGTGTGGCAACCACAAGTTTGTTTGAAATTTCTTTTTTTTTGTCACGAGAAGATTTTGATACCACAATTCACCAGATGTCAGATTTTGTCCTGACTGCTAAACTGAGACTAATCAGTGGAATCTGAAGATGTATAATACAGCCTGCACAGCTAGAATCAGTCGTTGTTGTATTTACATTTTTTTTTGAACAATCATTGTGATTTTACATGCATGCTATGCTAGCTAGTAGGTTATTCATCTTTAAATTTGAATGGACTCTCCATATATGAGCCTGATACTCATGATTTAAATGTTTTGTTGAATGGAAAAAACTGTTTTTGTATAAAATTATACCCTGGGGTCCTTAATACTCCCTCTGTTTTTTATTACTGATGTTCAAAGGGTTATGTTTAGATTATATAAGAGTTCATAGCTATTGTCGTTGTCCTTGCAATTCGTTCCAATTTTATAGAATGTTGTCTCAGTTTTTAAAATTATTTGCCTTTTATAAATAGAGCTTTCGTGTTTCTAATGTGTTACTGCTACACATTGTATTTACATAACAACAAAACTAAAATAGCCTCTGTTTGTCACTTCTACAGGACAATCCATTTTTTCAAGAGAACACCAGACCATGGAATATGGAATATGTCCTCATGATGTCCAGAAAGACCTTCAACTATATCTGCTCACTTGTTAAGAAGGACTTCACAACAAAGACACACGGTTTCAGAAACTTCAGGTTCGGTGAGAAGACAATCCTAGGCGTGGAGGATCAAGTCGCGGTCGCAATAATGAGGCTGACATCTGGGGAGTCACTGCAGAATATAGGAATGTGGTTTGGCATGAATCACTCAGCCATCTCAGACATCAAGTATATGGCGGAGTGCGCTATCTGTCATCTAAAGTGGCCAAGCCCTGAGGAGATTGCAATCATCAAAGCAAGATTTGAAAAGATTTACGGCCTCCCAAAATGCATCGAGTGGATGGACGACTCATGCATCCTGTGTACCTCGTGCTTCTACAGGCTATGCGAGAAAGGCGTCAGGCTGGACATGCAAATGGAGCTTCCTGGAGGGTCGTTGGTCACGGAATACTGAGTTGGAGATGGAAGCTATACCCTGTACTTCCTTGGCTGATGAGTATGTTAGTCATGCCTTTAGTTCACATGTAGTGCATGCCAAACCCAAGACAAGCATGCAAATTAGTAGCAGCTTATACATAGATACCGATCATCGTTTACAAGTTGTGCAGATTGCCTAACTCCAAATGAGCTAGTAAAAAAAAAGGGGACACATAACCCTGGCCGCAGAGCATTCAAAGCTAAGTTCTTTTTGTAGTGGTTTCTTCGTGATCCTTATTTTCCAGTTTACATAAAGTATGAAGCATGAGGACGAGGTTGAAAATACTTGCCCTGTTCGGCTGCTCAAAAGTCAAAACAGCCAGCTGCGGCTGCTGGCTGGAGCTGTTTTCCTCTCACGCTGCTACAGTAGAACAGACATGAAACCAGTTTATAGGTAGCTCCAAGCTTCCCAGCGATAGAGGAAAGCAGAGATGGTTGAGATGTTGGAGGAAGCTGAAATAGCCAAGGCCACTGCCCTCAAAACAGAGCACAATGCCATCAAACAGAGCAGGTTCGTGACCGCAAGTCCATGTGACTACCAGAGTCGCGGCCGCATCGGCGCCGTGGGCACCGCGGGTAGCACCAGAGACACCACCCAGGACATCGCGTGGCACACCCGCCTTCACTGCAGTGGCCTCATGACGGCGTCGCCGTGCATAGCGCCCTTGCCGCGGTGTATCGCTGTCACTGTACACGCCATCGCGACCTCCGGGTGCGCAGCCAGCTGTTCTTGGTTTGGCAGTGCTGATTCGGGAGCTGCATGCCCGGCTGTTTAGGTAGAACTTGAGTGATGCCGTGTGACGGATTTTGTTTACATGAACGCGATTGACGCCCAGTTTTCTCCTCGAATACGGCAAAGGATGATATGTTACGCATTCCTGCTCCTGATGTAATGCCCAATTAAGTTTCATATTTCTTGAAACAAACTCATTCTCCTTTCTGAAGTTTTTCTGGACCTGCGTTTATAAAATGCGTTTTGAAAACTAAATATTCAGCCTTAAATTTTCAGGAAAATATAACATGGGAAAACAGAAAACTTTGGCTAGCCAACAAAGACAACTAAGATGCTGGTAAATACTTAAGAAATCAGACCATCCGACCACAAATTACTTCTTCTGCATCTTGTTATGGATAAGCTGGTGCTGGAATGAAACTGGGTCAATGAGGTTGATACAGCTCCCAAGATTAATCTCCGGATGCCACAGTTGTAAAATAGTCTAGCAACTACCGACATGATCAATTTCATAATTCATTGTGGTCTCGTAGTGGGATGGATTGACAACTCTCAAATTTGTTCTGTTGTTAATTATAACTGCAACTGAAATTTAAAGTTATAGCTGTTAGAGATAATACTCAATATTTTCAGATATTACAAAAAAACTAGGGGTGGGGATAAAGAAACACCCGAATTACCCTTTTCAAATGTAAAGAACTGAAAAGAGTTATAAAATTAATTAATTCTTGGAGTATACCATTGATTCCTTCTTGTATATTTTGAAAGTCCATACACAATTTAATGCATATTTGAACTAAATAGATTCTAAAAGAATAATTATAAAGCGAAATTCGGTCTCAAAAATTACAAAAAGTTAACTAGCAAACATTAAAATTTTAAGTTCATATGCCTTGTTAACACATTGGCCTGTGTGCCTTCACAGGTTGATCGGCTAGTATTACTTAAAAAAATCAATATTATCTGCCACAAAAATCAGACATTGTCACGTCATTAACACTAGATGGTTCAAATACTATGGAGGCCTCTTCCCCTCTCACCCTTATGTGAAAATACGCAGGGTGCTTGGGCTCACTCAGGCTCATACTCTAGCTGCTTAGCATTGTCACCACATCAGACATGGTTGGTCGATCAGCCGCATTCTCTTGAACACAAAGCAGTGCAATGTTAATACATCTCATCATTTCTGTATGACATTCAACAACTAAAGTTGCATCAACAAGTTGAAACCATACTCCATCTTTCCACAACTGCCACGCCTGAAAGGTGTAAGATAAAAAGATCCATAAAACTTTTACTACATAAGAAAGTAGTTTTACTAATTAATGCATTAATACTCTCCTAGAAACATGACAAAATTACAGATTCTAGTGCAATATTGTTTGTGGTGGAAGCTGATGGTTAAAGTTTATGTGATGATTAAAGTTTGCGCTTTCCATTTTCTCTATATACATTGTATAAAACAAAACCTTCATACTCACATGTCCAATAAGGTTGATGAACTCTCCATAACCATGGGCATTTGATGTTCGTTTTCCACTTATGATCTCAAGAACAAGCACACCAAAGCTAAATACATCAGATTTGATCGAGAAGAGGCCCTCAGATGCATATTCAGGAGCCATATAACCACTGAAAAAATATATATGAAAAACATTAGAATTTGGTAGCTTTGTAATTTGTTAAAACTGGCAGATGCGAGAGGATCTTACTAAGTTCCAACAATCCTTTTTGTGTTGACTTCATTATCATTTGTACTAAATATCTTTGCAAGCCCAAAATCTGAAATTTTAGGATTCATTTCATGGTCCAAGAGAATGTTGCTTGCTTTTAGGTCTCTATGGATGACACGCAACCGAGAATGCTTATGCAAATATAGAAGCCCTTGTGCTATCCCTTCTATTATATTGAGGCGCTTATTCCAATCCAGTAAAGCTCTTCTTGTTTCATCTGAAAATAAAAATATACTCACTCATTTTGAGAGCCCTTAGCTGCCAGATGTAATGCAGAGTTCCTACTATGAAGATGCCCGAAAAATAGTACCAAAAATAATGAAGTCCAAGCTTTTATTTGGCAAATATTCATAGATGAGTATTTTCTCGTCTCCCTGAGTGCAGCACCCCAAGAGCCTAACCAGATTAGTATGCTAAAGCTTGGCTATGAGATGAATTTCATTTTTGAACTCTGTGATTCCTTGCCCAGAATGTGAAGCGAGTCTTTTTACAGCTATATCCACCCCATCAGGAAACCGGCCCTAGACAGAAGTTGAAAGGAGATTGATGAGAAATACACTTTTTACAGTTGGAGTTGTCACTTCATGATCATATATATTTTAGCCACCACTGTAAGAAAGGCATATTTACGTGCATGAAATTCAATGGTCTTTCCGTATATAGTTCTTGTTTGTGTGTTCATTAATTGATAGAAATCTCACAAGAAAGATCAAGTGTTTGCATGCATGAAAATCATACATGCCTAAGATTAATTTTAATTAAGTATAGTTTGGTTTTCTTTCAGATTATGTTTGATTATGCAATTATTTGCGCTTTTCTTTTTATCTTACCTTAAATACCTGACCAAAGCCTCCTTTCCCAAGTTTATTTTCTTCTGAGAAGTTGCATGTAGCTTCTAATACTTGTGATAAGTCATAAATCGTAAACTCTGAACTCCTCCCTTCTGTTTCCCAAACTATTTCTTCATCTTCTTGCACATTCCTTTTAGCCCTGTTCTGTGAACCTTTATGGATATTTAGAGGTTCATGTGATTTGTTGTGTTTGAGCCGAAACTCATATATAGGTGTAGCACTGGAACCACACTGAAGCGTAATGGAACCAAACTGAAGCATGTTACCATTTGTCCATTAACAACTCACCTCTTTTGCACCTTCTGAATCCAAGGATAACGATTAAGCATAAAAATGCTGTAAGCAGTGGAACAACCAAGGCAGTGGCCAAGATTTTGCTGGTGCGCCCTAGAACGATAATACAATCAGTTGCCCTAAATACAAGTGATTATTAGCTAATATGATACTCTCACCGTCCTAGAAAACATGGCATTCTACTTTTGTCCTAAATCAAACTAACCTTGACTAAATTTATAAGGAATAGTATACAATAAATAACTATGAAACCAAATAAGGATAATATGAAACTATATTTCTTGATGAATCCGATGATACTAATTTTACACTATAAATATTGGTACTTTTCATGAAAGTTTGGTCAAAGTTAAAATGGTTTGACTTAGGACAAAACTTAAATGCCATTTTCGTGGGACAAAGGCAGTAACTAGTTTGATTACATGGATAATAGAATAAGAAATTCAGTTTTATATTAAACTTCTATCATCAGAAATGAGATGTTAATCATCATTGTTTAAAGTATTTCTATATGGATGCTAAGCATCAACAATTTAAACTCGCTCAAAGTAACATTTTCTCTGGAGTGAAAAGAAAGTCAGATTTATGTAACTGAAGCGGAGGAATTGGGTTCTTAATTTAGACTTCAAAGGCAGAGCAAAGAGAACAACTTCCTGGTGAAAAGCTACGCTGCGGGGAGAGGCATGAGTGAAGATTTTTTTTTTTTTTTTGACAGGATGAGTGAAGATTTTGGTAGCGTATAAGGAAATAACTGCATAGTAAAAAGTTCCCTGGAACGGAAGGTTGTGTGGAGGAATTGCTTACTGTGTTTTGTCATGCTGGGCACAACTACCGGCGCTGGCGGCAGGACAACTGGCGACCCGATGCGCCGCATAGGCTCGCCCACGAAGAAGGAATACACTTCGTACCTGAAATTACACCATAGACCAAGAATCCGTCCACCTTGCTGCCCCGTGAAGTTCACCGTCGTCTTGTTGCTGATACTCTGGAGGCACTTCCAGCAGGACGTTGGTGTCTGGTCCGGCGTGCACTGCGCCAGGGAGTAGAGAGGCGGGAACGTGCTGCTGACAGACATGTATCCCGTAGCGTACCTCGTGGTCGAGTTGTACGCCGCCATTCTGGCCGTCTCCTGCAGCAGCTCCCTGACGATCCCGGTGATGAAGGCGACACTTTCGCGGTTGCTTGGATCCCAACCGGGTAACAGGGGCTGTGTGATGTTTTTGGTGGTCGTGACTATGTTGAACTCCCCATCACGGCCGTCGGAATTGTCCAAAATGTTCCGGTTGGAACAACGGATTTGGCATGAGTCATAGAATAAGGTTGCATCCTTGTTGTAAGGGCAAACCTGCTGCAAATCCTGGAAGGCGGGGGTGATGCATTCACAGCAGTCAGTGGAGCTGGCGTCTCCACGGCAAAGCGTGAGGCTGTAGATCATGTCCGGAATGGAGCCGGTAGAGGCAGTGGCGAATAGTGACGGGGAGGCCGATATGCTCGCCGATAAATTGGCTGCTAGGATCCGGAGGTTGGCTTGGAAGGTGCTGTTGGTAGTGTAGTTGCCCGTATCGCCGCAGATTTGGCCCCGGAGATCGTCGCCGGTTGCGAACAACGTGAAGCGGAAGATCAGAAGAACGACGGCAAGCATAGCTGGCTTACTAACGCTTTCCACTCTGTTGGAAACTTGAGCTGCAGCCTGTAACCCCCTTTTTTTTTGCGAGGAAGTGTACATACCTTAGTACATGAAGGTTCCCGTTAAGTCCGGTTCGATCTAGTCACTCCTGTAGGCTGTAGTCCTGTAGGCATCGTTTGGAAACTAAACTTTCCCGGATTAGGGGCATTGCTCGTCCAATGGCAAAACAGGAATCAAAACTACAATCTCTTGCACACGCAAGGGAGGTACCTTCACCACTACTGTGAGGCCACCTCGCTAGTGAGGTTTGAACCGTCAAAGGATTTCAGATCAGTCTTTCTGTGTGACAAAGTTAACAACACATGCCGTGTACTAGATCAAGTCAACTCTTATAAACGTCGCCTTCATTTGGAGGAAAAACATGCCGTGTTGCATGGTTTCGGCTTACCACTACGCCCCTGCCTACACGTTTCTCTTGCTTATGGCTCTCTAGGGGCGCGTTCGTTGCTTTAGAGCCTCTAAAATTTAGACCGAGAATCTTATTATTTAAAAGTATTAAATAAAGTCTAATGACAAAACTTTTTTTCAGATAGTACATCTTTACGAGACGAATCTAATGAGCCTAATTAGTCTATGTTTTGTTAACATGATGCTACAGTAATGTTACAGTAACTATCGTATAATCACGTATTAAGTCCCCTCGTTAGATTCATCTCGCGAATTAGACCAGAGATTCTGCAGTTAGTTTTGTAATTAATACTATTAAATGACAAGATTTTTTTTGTTTAGACCCCTCTAAATTTTAGACCCCAATGAAACGAACACGCCGTCTCCATCATAATCCTCATTGTAAATAAACAGCCAAGCACCGTGTGTTTGTCCCACCAGCGCTAATTCACTGCTGTGTGGCGTGAGCGAGCGCCTCGGTGTGTTGAGGGATTGGTTGCCCAGTATTGTAATCATCTACCCAACGAACGCGCCTTAGATGGTCCGGTCATCCGGGCATTGGATATTCTATAGAGTGGTCCAGGTCAAGCCAGTATTATTGACTTCCACCACTTATCCTTGCAGAATTCACACTTATCCTTGCAGAAGCCGTTGGTCTAAACAATATTGGTATGTTAAGAGTTTCATATGAAAAGTATGTTAATAAAATCATTGTTAATTGTGCCATATCCAAGAGTTGCACAATTTTAAGATAGGATGCATTCGTTTCCAGCCCTCTATATTTTGGAAACTTGAGCTGCAGCCTGTACTATACCTTACTACATGAAGGTTTCCGTTCAATCTGGGTTTAGCCATCACTCCTATAGTCATCTAAGCATCCTTTGGAAATTAAACTTGTCATCGTCGATATATAGTGTGGTTGCTTATTCCACTGCTCTTCTTTCCCTCTTTGATGGGGCCTTGCCGTCCAATAAGAAAACGGGAATCAAGACTCTTTCCGGCAAAATATCTAACTTTGGTCTCACAATAATTGGCATTTAAGCTTTTTCTAGTTTTTTTTCAAAATAATTGTTATTCTCACTTCTTAATACATGTTTCTTTCTTTCCAATGCATTTCAATTGTTCTCTTTTCTCTGTGCACTTATTTTTTTTACCTCTTGTTAATACTTATGTCCAAGTCTAAAATGCTAAATATATTAAGACAGAGGGAGCCGGACCGGCGATTTTTCTATGCCCAGACCACGTAGCTTGCAGGTCAAGTCAAAGTCCTATATTGTCCTCATTTGGAAAAAAAAACATGCCGTGCTGCGTGGTTTTGGGTTATCACTACGCCCTTGTCGATACGTTTCTGTGGCTCGTATCGTCCGGTCATCGAGGCCTCAGTTATTCTATTGGAGTGGTCGGCGAGTTGACACGATGGGACAAGCCACCGCTGAAAATAATTTACTAGGTCCAATGATGACTTCCAATAAAAGCACCAGCTGAAAATTCTAACTTCTTTGGCTGAAAGTTCCTAGCTGGTAGATTTGTGGAGCCATCAGGCTGGGAGTAGTCAGAAGAGGTGCAAATTGCTCGATCAGAATAAAAAGATATCTCATTTTTCTTAGTAAGTACACTTAATTATCTTGTTGAGAGGCCAAATCCAATCGGGACGCAAATTTACATGGCCGACTTAATTAAAAAGTATGTCCTCTCCGCACTGTCCTTCTTTCTACAAGAGCTTTTACCATCTTTTGATTGGTACAGTAGATTATAATTTTAATGGTACCAAAATTTAGTATCACCTATGTTAACTTTTACCATTCATGTAGTATAGTACCACCTTAGTTAAAATTTAGTATCACTCAAGGATTGCAAAACATATCATAATTTAGTTATTCCCAATTAATGATGATAAAACAACTCTTCGTTTTGCTCTGTGATGTGAGCAAGTCAAGAATTCGTTGCTCTGAATCCCTTTGCATTTCAGCATCAACCAACACGTCAGCTTGGTTGAGATGTAGGCGAGGACAAGTTGCATCGACATGGACCTGCGGAAGAGCCTTGATTCAAATCTCAGTGATTACCACACAGTGAAACATAAACCGCCTAATGGAATTGACTGCATAGGGGTTTGAAGTTGAGTGCTGTTAATTCGACTCACATCACAGTTGAAATGTAAAACTGATCCTGAATTACGAAACGCTCCAACACAGTTTCCGATTTCTTGTAACAAACACGTTCTCCTTTCTGAAAGTTGTGCTGGTGCTATCTTATATTTATTAATTGGAGGTTCCTGTTGGAGCCTTCATCTAAATTCTCACAAAAAAGCAAAGCATCCGACGATCAAATTGCACACTCGGCAAACGGTATTCATTAGATCTAAGACGATCAAGATTACCATTAGATCTAACATGATCAAAATTACCCACCTACGCCATTTGATCTATCTCTTGATTTACTGCATATCAAACCATGACCGTTTGATCTAACCACCGAATCGTATTACGGGAGATCCCTAGGCCAGGTTGCCATACGTCAAGCCTCCTGTTCCAGTACCATGCGCATAGAACGCGACCTCCTCGGCTTTTTTTTTTTTG
>LAPY01005954.1:3268-13407 GCA_000970635.1 Eragrostis tef
GTCTCGCTGCTTAGAAGCTGTACTACCTTCTATGTGATGAGGCCGGGGCTCGTCTCGTCTCTGCAGGTAAACTACCAAGGCCTCGAGCACCATATGCGTGTGTAGGCAGTTCAGAGAGCAGATCACAGGTTCCCCCTCCTCCCCACCGCCATGTGGTTTGATTTTTCCCTTTTTGGAAACAGCTGATCTTGATTTGGCTGCCAGAATAATTATCGCTCCGTGCCTGGCTAGCTGCGACTGGAGTATAACATGGATCGTCAACGATGCCTCTTTGCTGTAGATTTCATCCATTCTTAGCTTTGATCCATCCCATGCTTTCCGGTCAGAGGCTCCGCTCCGCGGATATGACTGATCTTGAGCTCCAAACGCTGATACCACCTTGTTAATTTTTGGTTCATCAAGCGTTAATTAAACATTTGCACTAATTCATCTCTGCACGTGTAGCTCAGTAAGCAACTAGTAGCTCACAGTGGCCGCCACCTTCGTTCCCTTGTTTTCACTTCTTCATGGCTTGTCAGTCGTCACTCGTTTGACTCAAAGCTGCCGAGAGGTAGGCGCAATGGGCATTCCCAAATGAGAGCTGCCGACAGGTACGACAGTGTCTAGCGAAATGACTAGTGGCCACCAAGGCTAAAGTTGTGCATCTGATAGTACACGCTCGTGTACTAAGAACCACATGGGACGATGCAGCTACACAAGCACTGCACTCTCACTAACAGCGGCAAACGTATGGCTGTGTTTTTATCACCTTCGTTCCTGTACTCGCATGGAGATGATTCTTAGATCGAGCAGGAATCCGGATAGATTCCACCACACCAATGTCTGACTTGGATATGATGACTACCATAGAAAAAAAACAATGGAATCAGATCGGTTCCTTCCTCTGCTAAGGCTTGAAAATATGCTTCGCCACAGAAACAAACTCACACTAGACACGAGAACATTTCTGGAACTGCTACTCTGAGCCAATTGATGAGTGTTGGCCACTCACAAAATTTTCGGTCATATAATAATCCAGACATCCCGCGGCAAGTATGGAGTAAAATTTCCATCTCCCACCTCTGTTCCAAAAGAAGACAACAGGAGCTCCTACAGTTAGCTAAATTACAATGTAGAGCTTAGTTGCAGAGTGTGCCTCATGAGCAACAAAAAATACAAACTGTCTCGATCTTCAGCAGTTTTCAGATGGTTACTACAGCCATTTTGTAGACAGATGCTATATCTACCCTACCATAACCACCGGCAAATCCAAATAATTTCCCAAAACTGTTCTGGAACACAAGATGAATTGCATCCTTGGTTGAATCATCCACATTGCTAATTTTGCCATAACCTACCATCATAACTGCATGCTTCATGACAACCCCACCATTGCCGATTACTGGACGCTCAGGGTCGAACTTATACACCTCATCTGGCTTAAGCTCAAAGAAATTATAAGATAGGAGGATAGAACCAGCAAGGACCTGTCCAGCTCGCAGAAGCTTAAATACTCTTGCATTCTCCGGTTTAATCTCTTCGAATGATTTAATTTTTATCACACATTCCTCTGCCTACATGTCACAAATTAACAGAAAAAGATTTCCATAAGGTTGAAATTCAGTAACTCAGCATAACAAGCGAAACATTTACATCTTATATACACCACTTTACAGGACGCAAGTAAACATTAGTTGTCTATAAGACTATAAATGCTGCAAGTCTATCAATAGTAACAAAGTAAAGAATACCCGCACACACACACAAAAAAAAAAAACCAGCAGCAGTGTTTTCTGAATATTCTTTTGACCAAAAGTTCTCCAGCCATATAGGGCTAACTTTTCACCAGTCAATGGTTGGTCAAAGTAATGAAACGATTTACAAGGGAATAAGTAGAGAGTGGTACAGGTCTCAAAAGGTTGCATTTTTAAGTATAGGGACAACATAAAAAACGTTTTTACCTTCTCGACACCGGCATTAACTGTGCCTCTGATGCCATGCTTCTTCAGAATGTTTAGTGCGGCTATCATTCTTTCCCATCCCCTCTTCCCATCCGGCTCCTCTCCAAATTCATATTTATATTCCATTTTGTACTTGTCCTTCATGTCTTGCAAATCGAGAAAAATAGTAAAATTTTGTGGTGGATCTCTTGATGCATAACTGAACTTCTTAAGGCTCTCGGTGGTCGACATGGATGTGCATAATGTGCAGGTATCTGTTGTTAAAAGAAAAAAATTGAACTGATTACAATGATTAGGTTTAATTACCGCTGATCACAAGAAAAATGATATCTGCTGCAAATACCTTCATTCCCCTGATCGCGAACAGGACCTAAGATGAACTTAGTGTTGCTCGGTCTTCCTATCCACGAAAATTCTATTTTTAGCACCTGCAAAATATTTCAAATTACCATGACGCTTTCATAATTAATCTCCGTTAGATTATGAAGGCAATATTGGGAGAAAATTGCTAAATATCTGAAAGTTTTCATGTTGATTTGTGTTCTTATCAGTTTGAACAACACAAATGGCTAAACAACTGAAGAGAAATGTATTTGTTTAGAGTTGACTATAAATGAAACCCTTCGTGGCTAGCAAGATGACACACCTTCACTAACAGATCAAGAGCGTCTCTTCCTTGCTGCTCAGCTAGGCTTTTAGGACTATCCCGATGCTTAACAAATAAGCTTACTTGGAATCCGAGATATTGCAATCTGTTAAGAAGAGTTGAGCCGAAGTCAAATTCCTGGGCCCCCTGTAGGAATCAGCCAAAGGTCAACACCCTGCAGATAAACATAGTACACATGATATTACCTCAATTGTACGGCTGTTTCCCTGGCCACCGACAAGAACCACTGATTTTATTGATGGTATAGATAAAGGAACCAATGCTTCTGCTTCATTGAAGAGATCAGCATCTTCAATAATCTGTGACATTCCAGCCCAAGGCTTAATAGGATTGATAGAATCCTTATGTCAACAAGTTGCAACTTCTTTTCCGGAAGCTCATCTAAAAAGAACTCCGAGGTTAAGCGTGCTTGGCCCGGAGCGATGGGTGACCGACCGGAAAGTCCTTCCCGGGTGCGTACGAGTGAGGACAAAGTGCGCAGAAAATACATGTGTTGATCTGTGGGGTTAGTCTTGATTCCTAGAGGGCTGCCAGGTGTGCAGGCCCGGCCTCGGGGAGGCGGGACGCTACAGTGGTATCAGAGCCGGCCCTTGCGGTTTCACGGGCGCGTATAGGCGTAGTGGCGCATGCATGGGGCGCCTGGCTGGTGTGGGCCCAGAGTGGTCACACGGCATGGCATATGCGCTGGCACTGGGCACACGGACGTGGCTAAGAGGGGACGTTCCTGGATTGGGGTTGACCGACGAGGATGTCGGTCTTCTAAAGGGGTAAGTATGTGACATCCCAGCCCAAGGCTTAATACGATTTATAGAATACTCATGTCAACAAGTTGCAACTTCTTTCCGGAAGCTCATCTTAAAAGAACTCCGAGGTTAAACGTGCTTGGCCTGGAGCAATTTCGAGATAGGTGACCGACCGGAAAGTCGATAGTCTTGAGGTCCTAAAAGGCTGCCAGGTGTGCGGGCCTGGCCTCGGGGAGGCGGGACGCTACAAATGGTCTCAAAAGGTTGCATTTTTAAGTATAGGGACAACATAAAAAACGTTTTTACCTTCTCGACACCGGCATTAACTGTGCCTCTGATGCCATGCTTCTTCAGAATGTTTAGTGCGGCTATCATTCTTTCCCATCCCCTCTTCCCATCCGGCTCCTCTCCAAATTCATATTTATATTCCATTTTGTACTTGTCCTTCATGTCTTGCAAATCGAGAAAAATAGTAAAATTTTGTGGTGGATCTCTTGATGCATAACTGAACTTCTTAAGGCTCTCGGTGGTCGACATGGATGTGCATAATGTGCAGGTATCTGTTGTTAAAAGAAAAAATTGAACTGATTACAATGATTAGATTTAATTACCGCTGATCACAAGAAAAATGATATCTGCTGCAAATACCTTCATTCCCCTGATCGCGAACAGGACCTAAGATGAACTTAGTGTTGCTCGGTCTTCCTATCCACGAAAATTCTATTTTTAGCACCTGCAAAATATTTCAAATTACCATGACGCTTTCATAATTAATCTCCGTTAGATTATGAAGGCAATATTGGGAGAAAATTGCTAAATATCTGAAAGTTTTCATGTTGATCTTTATCAGTTTGAACAACACAAATGGCTAAACAACTGAAGAGAAATGTATTTGTTTAGAGTTGACTATAAATGAAACCCTTCGTAGCTAGCAAGATGACACACCTTCACTAACAGATCAAAAGCGTCTCTTCCTTGCTGCTCAGCTAGGCTTTTAGGACTATCCCGATTCTTAACAAATAAGTCTACTTGGAATCCGAGATATAGCATTCTATTGAGAAGAGTTGAGGCGAAGTCAAATTCCTGGCCCCCCTGTAGGAATTACAGATTCAAAACATTGTAAGTATATCGCAGCCAAAGGTCAACACCCTGCAGATAAACATAGTACACATGATATTACCATAACTGTACGGCTGTTTCCCTGGCCACCGACAAGAATCATTGCTTTTATTGATGGTATAGATAAAGGAACCAATGCTTCTGCTTCATTGAAGAGATCAGCATCTTCAATAATCAAACATTGAGTTTGATGTTCGCTGATTTCATTCAGCTGGTATGAGCTACCTCTTGAGCAAAAGATGAGCTTTGAGGTTCTTACACAGTACGCCTTTACATCATCGTCTGTCTTGACTACTTGTGGGAGTGACCGAAGACTTGTCTTGAATTGTTTCAGAATTTCTGCACATGAATGTCTCTTCTCGCTCAGCTTTTTCGCGACATCATGCTTCCTCTGTTTAAGTTCCTCTGAGACTGCAAGGCTGATGCTTGAGGGGTTAGACTTTTCATCTGCCTCAATGTCAAATGCTTCCTTAACATAAGTATCATCCAGATCAGGGTTCTTCAGTAACTCATCCATTGATTCCAGCTCATGCACCACCTTGGCTGCAACTTCATTATCGAAACCATCAGCTCTTGATTTGAGATATGTGATACACTTTTTTAGTTCGTTAGTGGATTGGAGGAATTCTTGTTTGAAAATATCCAGGAATAACTTTTCCTTTGCTGCTTTTCTGTAGTACTTATGAAAAGCTTTGTACTGATCCAGAATTTGAAGTACAACATTAACAAAGAACCTTGGTCCAGGGGATCCAAGATACTTTTTTGCCAACCTTACTCGGCTCTCTAAAGACAGATAACCGAAAGCACCCAGGTCAGATTCCCTTTCAAGAATTATTATGCTCTCGCATAATTCATTCAGTTGGGTGTCAGGCAGGCTAGCTGCGTTCATTCCCTTAACCAGGTTTATGATTTCAGTGGTTGAAAGGGTATATACGAGAGACCTGAACTTGTCGAAATTGGACAATAGAAAAGTCACTAAAAAGCTTGTCCTTGACCAACCAGGTTCCCCTTTGATAAGCTTGATCTGTACCGAGTCATTGCAAGGGTGGAACTGTTCGAGTGACTTGAGATCTTCCATTTGATCACAGCTCAAATCCATAAGATAGTCTGGGGTGTGCACAATATTG
Organism: Eragrostis tef; assembly: GCA_000970635.1. NCBI lineage: Eukaryota > Viridiplantae > Streptophyta > Magnoliopsida > Poales > Poaceae > Eragrostis > Eragrostis tef. The sequence goes on from LAPY01005954.1 coordinate 8,865, forward strand.
GAACACCTACATTGGTTGCGCATCTGCAAATCACAAGCAAAACATTTCTTCACACTATGGAATCGAATACGCTGTTGCGATATAAAATGCTTATGGCAAGAGGCTTACATCAGAGGGACCATGAGAGATGGACTGCATCATGGTTGGAAGCACGTTGTTGTTCTCCATTGCAGTTCCGGAGAGCCAACACTGTATCCAGCCCTCAATATTGATTCCCAAATGCGCTGCGGCCTTGAAGTGAATAGACTCCCTGGTTGCACTGATAATTTGTACTGTGGTGCCACTGTGGAATACCTGGTCCTCATCCTCTATTGCCACTGCGAAATGATGGTGACCTGGTTCAAGAGGCAAAGAAGGAACCTGAGCCATAAGCACCAACACATCTCCTTTCCTGATCAGAGGGCAGATATGCCTGTCATGACACGTGGCAACAATATGTTTCAAATCCAGGAAGTAACGTGGGTGTTTCTTCTCATCCAGGCAATATATTTCATGCCAATGGGCATGCTCCATACTAGAGAGAGTTCTCCCAAGCAGCAGACTTGTGAGCGAAATTGCTTCCTTGACTGACTTTGCAATGTACTGATGAGGAGACGAGGAGGCTACCGTGACCTGCAGGGTTATGTAAATTATTAATGGAATTCAACACTTATCCAGTACTGTTCATCCACATGACAAGTAGTACCATCACTCTCAGTGCTGAATTACGATTAAAATGCAAAAAGAGGTGATTTTAATCAAATTTCTCAGAGCAAATATTAGTTGGATTTTCCAGAAGAAGGCTGTGTACCAACGGTGCTTGAAAAATAAACTGGGTGTAACAAGAACACTAACAAAGGAAAAGACACTGCTAAGTTTGGATTCCGCAAGTGACTTGAGATCTTCCATTTGATCACGGCTCAAATCCATCAGATAGTCTGGGGTGTGCACAATATTGGAACACCTACATTGGTTGCGCATCTGCAAATCACAAGCAAAACATTTCTTCACACTATGGAATCGAATACGCTGTTGCGATATAAAATGCTTATGGCAAGAGGCTTACATCAGAGGGACCATGAGAGATGGACTGCATCATGGTTGGAAGCACGTTGTTGTTCTCCCCCCAAATGTGCTGCGGCTTTGAAGTCAATAGACTCCCTGGTTGCACTTAATTTGTACTGTAGTGCCACTGTGGAATACCTGGTCCTCATCCTCTATTGCCACTGCGAAATGATGGTGACCTGGTTCAAGAGGCAAAGAAGGAACCTGAGCCATAAGCACCAACACATCTCCTTTCCTGATCAGAGGGCAGATATGCCTGTCATGACACGTGGCAACAATATGTTTCAAATCCAGGAAGTAACGTGGGTGTTTCTTCTCATCCAGGCAATATATTTCATGCCAATGGGCATGCTCCATACTAGAGAGAGTTTTCCCAAGCAGCAGACTTGTGAGTGAAATTGCTTCCTTCATTGACTTTGCAATGTACTGATGAAGAGACGAGGAGGCTACCGTGACCTGCAGGGTTATGTAAATTATTAATGGAATTCAACACTTATCCAGTACTGTTCATCCACATGACAAGTAGTACCATCACTCTCAGTGCTGAATTACGATTAAAATGCAAAAAGAGGTGATTTTAATCAAATTTCTCAGAGCAAATATTAGTTGGATTTTCTGGAAGAAGGCTGTGTACCAACTGTGCTTGAACAATAAACTGGGTGTAACAAGAACACTAACAAAGGAAAAGACACTGCTAAGTTTGGATTCCGCCACCAGTTAAGGAAACAAAGAAAAGAAAACCATTGATATGCACATGCGAGCAAGGATGCTCACCTCTTCCACCTCGCCTTCCGTGGTGCCAATCTTTTGAATCGAATGCCGCATAAACGACTCGATGGCATCAGCCACCGCAGAATCGGGCTCCCCGCCGGCATCACCCACCCGCTCCCCTTCACCCGGTGACGACTCCATTGGATCAGGATCAAAAGGGGGGCTTGAGGAGGGGACGAAATCGAAGGTAGGGTTGTTATATCAGAAATGGCAGAATCGGAGCCCGGAGGCAGTAAACCCCTCTCCCTCCCTCTGGCTCTGGGTTCTTGCTTTTTTCTCTTTCTTTCTTTTGAGCGCACGACCAACTCGTCTCTGACAGTCAGGGTCCACTCAGGTCGCCGCAGTGACAGCTTACGGTTCGGACGTGTAACTTGCTTTTTTTTTGGCGATGAATGTAACGCATATGATTAGTACGTCTGTATTTCTTTCGTTGATTGAGAACACGTCTAGTTTTTAAAGACTGGCTTGCATTAATGGCATCGGATTTGGTTAACTTAACACTGATAAGCCTGACTTGCATTCACAGCATCAGAATGGTTTGTTACTACTAATTAAAGACATACTCCTCGCACGGAAGAGCACATTGCACGGCAAGGAATTGGACTCGCTCGCACACATTGACTCCTGGAATCCATATAGGGTCAGGTAGCAAGGTCAAATCACTATCTGGAACAGATGCATGGTCCGGGCTCCAGCAAACCCAACCTTCCTGGAACACATGCGCGGTCCGTTAACATAGTTGTAGAAATATAGAAATATTCCAAATGACAAATGTAGAAATATTCCAAATGTGGCTCCAGTAAAATCTCTCCCTGATTCATTTCGTCATAGTTGTAAGAGATAAAAGGCTCAAACCAGGAACTGCAGGAAGATATAGTTTACACTGCAGCTCTTAATAGTTTCCCCCTCTGATCCAGAGAGCATTTTGACTAGTCCGTGCAGCAGGGACGAAATCAGCATGGGAGGTTACCGGGGTCAGGGAGTTTTTGGCCGGCGGGTCAGCACCCTTGGTGACTCCATTGGTTTTTCCAGAGGTCGGCTCCCGTGCAGGGCCAATAGGCACGCGACACCTGTCCTCTGTGGGAGGGGGTCGAGTGATAATTAGCGGAAGTTAATCCTGGCTCTTGTCGACACGCGAGATCGGCCTCTTCTAGTCTGCCGTCATAAGGATGAGATTTTTTTTTTAAAAGAGAAAAAAATCGACCAAACGGAAAGACGTCCTCCTGATTTTTTAGACACAAGGAGATTACCCCAGCTTTATATAGAAAGCAGCCAGTCCAGGACAAGAAAGAGATACATGGTTCTACAAACCACACCACCGCACGCAGGCGGGCCAAAGTAAAACTAGTTCATCAAACAAGTCAAAATCTCCAGCAAACTCCACAAAAACTGAACAGCAACACAAACAAATAAAGATTTTCCTAGCCAATGCCTGTTGGTTGCGCCACATCACTTCCACCGTGGGCATCATATAGTAATGATTTGGCCTTCTTCCTGATCAACATAGCCCACCTTCTCCACTTGCGCCCTCCGAGGCTCCGATCGACACCAAGTAGAATCTTCCACTGTTGCATACAAGAGGTAATGCTATAAGGAATTTCTACAGAATTTTTAAGCAGTTTTTTTTCCTATAGCCATGTCCTTATTCCTAACCCTCCACAAAGACCAGCACACTACCCCAAAACCAAACATTGTGAACTTGTTAGAGCTCTCATCTTTCTCACCCAACCAGTTAACAGAAAAATCTTCCACCGAAACCGGTGATCTCCCCCAGCCCAACACTTCTCTTATGCTAGACCAAGCCACTTGGGCCATGCAACACCTAAACATGATATGATTCACATCCTCTACCACACCACACAGACTACAGTTAACCTCCCCCTTCCAATTTCTTTTCTTTAGCTGTTCTGCTGTTTGCAGTTTATCGTGAAACATCTGCCACAAAAAGACTTTGATTTTCAAAGGTAATTTCGTTCCCCACACCTCCTTCATTCTTCTACTAACCACCCCACCAAAACTCATTTGTTTGTATAAAGATTTTGTTGTAAAACAGTCATGCTTCTCTAATGCCCACACTACCTGATCATCCCCCTCCTGAATCTGGAAAATATCCAATTTATCCAGCAAACATTCCCATTGATTTTTCAAATTCCCGGCTAGATTTCTTCGGAATTGAATAAACCAAACTCCCTCCTCCACCATATCTGTCTGAGACACATCCCTCCTGGTCAGAACTAATTTCATACAATTCGTGATGACTAACCTTGAGTGGCACCTTATCTATCCAAACATCAGTCCAAAATTTTGTCTGAGTACCACCATGAACTTTATGGACTGCTCCCCATTTGAAAAGGTGCTTGACTTTTTTTTTTGATCTAAACCGATATCTGCATTCATGAAGTAAGGAAATACAAACACAAATACAGACATACGGTACACATACGACAGCTAGTAACACACAAGCCCCTCACATAAAAAGAAATTACAACTTGGTCCTCGAGGACCTGCGTAGAAACAAGCTCCGCTGGAGAAGCGATGGAATCGACGCTGCTGCGACCGCCATGGACGCCGCCGCGACCCTCCAGGCCGCCGTCGAAACCCGAAATGAGCAACGAGGAGCACCACCTACACAAGAAAGCCTCCATCTCAAAGCTTTGAAGAGGAGAGCTGCTGTAGAAACGCAATAGCAGAAGGCACATCGGCCGGGCACCCCCAACTGGACCAGACC
>LAPY01005956.1:4586-20356 GCA_000970635.1 Eragrostis tef
CGCGCGGCGAGGCGGGCGAAGCGGAAACCCATTTGCTGTCTGCAACTTTGATCTGTTCTGGGGTGCTTTGCTGATTCTTCGGGTCGGCGTGGGATGCGCTGGTGTACCACTACTCGGTAGATGCGCTGCTGGCACCGCTTGGCGTACACGCGGCGACGGTGACGGACCAGCGAGAGTAGCCAATTTGGCATCCGGTCCGCCAGGCAAAGCGAAACCATCTCTTTGTATGGCCGCAAAAAAGCACGGCATGCTTTCAGCTCTTCCTTCCTCCTGACCAACAAAGCTCTGCTCGCCGCCCCAACACCATGGGCTCCTAAACTCGATGCCATCACAGCAATTGCTCAATGTCGAAATCTTCCGATGCGCGCCATGCATGTCTGAGAAGATGGATGGGCCTTGGTCTGTGTGCACGAAGATGGGTAATTTTCAAGTGAAACAACTGATCTCTCTCAAAAAAAGTGAAACAACTGATTTATAATATGGAACAATTGTTCTAATTTTTTTGAATAATTGAATCTATTCGTGGAACAAATGTTAATAAACAAAAATTGACAAACACGAACAACTCATAGCATAAAAATAAGTCTCGTGTCTTGCATTTGTAGGAGTGATGCTGTTTTAGTTCATAGTCATAGGAGATAGACGCAATGTATAAATATAGGATATCAATATCTTATTCTCGATAAGTCACAATTGCAAACATGTGACATTATTAGTGAAGTACAACTCTGCGGTCATCTAGAAGCAAGCACCAATAGGAAAGAACTGTTGCACGTAGGCAGCAGGGTTCGCAATAGCCGGTGTGTTAAACACGAATGGCAGAATCTGTTGTTGTTGCACTTGCTGCAATATCTGTTGTTGTTGCACCTGTTGCAGGTATTGTTGTTGTTGCACTTGTTGCAGTGTCTGTTGCTGCTGCACATGCTGAAGTGTTTGTTGCTGCTGCACGTGTTGCACCAACTGCTGCTGTTGTAGTTGTTGTTGCTGCTACACCTGTTGCAGTATTTGTTGTTGTTGCACCTGCTGCAGTATTTGTTGTTGTTGCACCTGCTGCAGTATTTGTTGTTGTTGCACCTGCTGCAGTATTTGTTGTTGTTGCACCTGCTGCAGTATTTGTTGTTGTTGCACCTGCTGCAGTATTTGTTGTTGTTGCACCTGCTGCAGTATTTGTTGTTGTTGCACCTGCTGCAGTATTTGTTGTTGTTGCACCTGCTGCAGTATTTGTTGTTGTTGCACCTGCTGCAGTATTTGTTGTTGTTGCACCTGCTGCAGTATTTGTTGTTGTTGCACCTGCTGCAGTATTTGTTGTTGTACCTCTTGTAGTATTTGTTGCTGGAATATCTGGCGTGGCCAATACTGTTTTTGAATGGCCATGGCCAAAGATGGCGAGATGCTTGACGCGAATGCTTGTTGCAGTGGGTTGTATAGGGCATAAGGGTTGTTGACCTCAAAAGCAATTGGCGATGGAAAGTATTGTGGAAAAGTGATTGCGGTAGCAGCACTCACCGAAAGGGCAAGCAGAGCAAATATGGCTAGTACCTTGGCTGCCATGGCGGCTGATATGGAGCTAATGTGTTTTGTTTTCTCAGTTTGTTTCTCGAATGGAATGATATGGTCGATGAACTAATGATGGTTATCTATACAGATGAGAGATCAAGTGGCTCACACATGATTTTTGGCTTTTTCTCAAACAAACTGGATAGAAAGATAGAGATGACTTGGCAATGAGTCAATTTTGACACCTGCTGATTCATTATCTCTTGATGTATGTGGTGTGTTTTTCGAAAGATTTGATCTAGATATGCTAAATAAAAGTGCCTTTTTTTGCTACTTTCCATACATGACTGATAAGGTAAGTTAATGTGCCTTACACATGTGAATATATATCCGTATCAAATTGCTTTCAACTTTATAAAGGAAGATCATATAGTTCAATGAGGTTTTTGGACTTTGCCAACAAACATTTCAGGAGGTAGATAATCGACAAATGTGATGGCATCGAGTCAATATTGGTATTTTCCTAGTGACAAGTCATCTACTCAAATTTGACATTTTTTTATTTATCCCTATGATATGTTGTGGCAAGATAGTTTGCATTAGTTATGTGTGGAAAATACGACATGTTTTGTTGGTATTTATTTTCTAGTTGCCTTTAATGATTATTTGAAGCAACCAATGACATTTTACAAATACCTTACCTTTCATCAAGCTTACATGTTTATGGTATTTAGGAAGTTAAAGTGACCTTGGAGAGTGGTGCTACTAAGATGGATGCTATTCTCGTCGAGACAATATAGTACATGCGGAGAAAGTTCAAAAGGTAATAGCATTGACGTATAAGAAGATCTCATTTTCTCTTCTTTTAGGTCAAAGATTTAAGTTGTCATTTATACTATTATGGTTGAGTAATACATTTAGAAATAAAAGTACATCTAAAATAGAAACAGTGAAGAATGTATTCGCGCGATTCTTCCAAGACTATTCTCAGAAGAATATTGACAGCCAAGAAGTGAGGTACAACAAGTTGTTAAACAACAAGTTGTTACACATGTAATGTAAGTAGAGGAAATATGCAGATTGAGATAACTATACAAAGTCTATATAAGTTCCAACTCAACAAGCGTAGTGATTTCTGTGCATGAGATGTATTTAGTAAAGCCTATCATTTCTCAGGATGGTAAATTGGTACATTTGGAAGCGTAGGCTGCTTGAGTATTTCTCTGCTTCTAGACATATTCAAGTGGTTCCTACATTTAGCATTCGAGAAGAGTGTTATCTGATTTTTGAAGTTGATTAAATCTTGAAATGGAGAAAGCATTAACATTCCTTCAAGATTGGCTGGGAGATTAAGGTAAAATATTAATCTACTCCTTTGGTGATTCCCGCATGTTTAAACCTTGAATTCCATTACCGTATTTACTTACATGGAAAATTACTCATTATGCATATTGTGTAGACTTTAGCCAATATACCGACCAAAATAAAGACAATTCATCATGATCCCCTTCCTCAATGCTTTTACAATGTCGTGATGGCAGACATTTATTATTTTTTTATTTGGTTGGGGGTGGCTATATGACATCGAAAGATCATGGTTTCAGAAATATACCATCAAACTGATATGGTACACTTTAATACCATTCTAAGATCCTAGCATTTAGTAAATTAACACTATATAACATTTTCCACTTATCCATCGTGTTCTATGTCAACATTGATCTTTCACCCGTGACAAGCTCTTATCCATCTCTTCTTTGGTCTAGGTGGCTTGCAGTAGCAAATAAGGACCAAATGAGCCAATAGAGTGCACATCTTGGACAACAATGCACACATTGCGCCACAATAACAGTACATGACAACATATTATCGACTTTTGTGTGTGCCCATTGTAATAAGTAATGAAAAGTATGGAACATATAGGATGCGCCCTTCTAGAGATGTACGAGGCGCGAAAGGTGATGTTGTGTTGAGGTATGCCGCCACTAACCTTTTAGTGGTTGGATTTTGGGTTTAATTGTGCATAGATCCATGGATAGAAGTGGATCTTAATTTAATTCTATGGATTGGGGCACATGTGTCCATCTTTATGTTGTTGTTGCTTCTAGCATGATTCTACTACTGCTTGGTGGTGTGCAATACGAAGACTAGGGTGCGACGCTTGCAGCCGAAGTGTATTCGTTCAAAGTGGTGTTTTCTTGAGATGGATGGATGGATGGACAACATAAAACCATGGTGTTTCCAAAATGATGGAATCTTTCAGCAGTGTTAAAAGTGTACCACGATGATTCAGTGGCATATTTTTAAAATATGGATCTTTCAACATCATATAACTAATTTTCCCATGACTTTTTCTTGCTCCACACACAATGCAAGTCTCCACATCTATAACATACCATGTATTTACAATGCAAATGATTATGGTCCTCAATAGCCTGCCAGTAAAGTTCTACCATGTGTTGATTCTCAAAATTAAACTTCACCTTGTACACAATAGAGTAAAATCTTACTAATTGTGTTGGCAACTTTGTTCTTGTGATGATATACTAAAGTTAGAACTCAATATAGTATACAATAGCGACATACCAAAGATAGTGTGAGAGGAGAATATTGCTCGCAATGTTGTCAAAAACTGCTAGTTCATGATGTTCAGAGTAAAAGTTGATTAATTAAAATTGAAAAACATGAACAATTTATAGTATAAAATAAGTCCCACGTCTTGCATTTCTAGGAGTGATTTTGTTGTTTTAGTTCGAAGTCATAAGAGATAGACGCAATGTAGAAATATAGGATATCAATATCTTATTCTCTGTAAGTCACAATTGCAAACATGTGATATTATTAGTGAAGTACAACTCTAGGTCATCTAGAAGCAAGCACCAATAGGAAATAACTGTTGCACGTAGGCAACAGAGTTCGCAATAGCCGGTGTGTTAAACACGAATGGCAGAAGCTGTTGTTGTTGCACTTGCTGCAATATCTGTTGTTGTTGCACCTGCTTCTAGAGATGTACGAGGCGCGAAAGGTGATGTTGTGTTGAGGTATGCCGCCACTAACCTTTTAGTGGTTGGATTTTGGGTTTAATTGTGCATAGATCCATGGATAGAAGTGGATCTTAATTTAATTCTATGGATTGGGGCACATGTGTCCATCTTTATGTTGTTGTTGCTTCTAGCATGATTCTACTACTGCTTGGTGGTGTGCAATACGAAGACTAGGGTGCGACGCTTGCAGCCGAAGTGTATTCGTTCAAAGTGGTGTTTTCTTGAGATGGATGGATGGATGGACAACATAAAACCATGGTGTTTCCAAAATGATGGAATCTTTCAGCAGTGTTAAAAGTGTACCACGATGATTCAGTGGCATATTTTTAAAATATGGATCTTTCAACATCATATAACTAATTTTCCCATGACTTTTTCTTGCTCCACACACAATGCAAGTCTCCACATCTATAACATACCATGTATTTACAATGCAAATGATTATGGTCCTCAATAGCCTGCCAGTAAAGTTCTACCATGTGTTGATTCTCAAAATTAAACTTCACCTTGTACACAATAGAGTAAAATCTTACTAATTGTGTTGGCAACTTTGTTCTTGTGATGATATACTAAAGTTAGAACTCAATATAGTATACAATAGCGACATACCAAAGATAGTGTGAGAGGAGAATATTGCTCGCAATGTTGTCAAAAACTGCTAGTTCATGATGTTCAGAGTAAAAGTTGATTAATTAAAATTGAAAAACATGAACAATTTATAGTATAAAATAAGTCCCACGTCTTGCATTTCTAGGAGTGATTTTGTTGTTTTAGTTCGAAGTCATAAGAGATAGACGCAATGTAGAAATATAGGATATCAATATCTTATTCTCTGTAAGTCACAATTGCAAACATGTGATATTATTAGTGAAGTACAACTCTAGGTCATCTAGAAGCAAGCACCAATAGGAAATAACTGTTGCACGTAGGCAACAGAGTTCGCAATAGCCGGTGTGTTAAACACGAATGGCAGAAGCTGTTGTTGTTGCACTTGCTGCAATATCTGTTGTTGTTGCACCTGCTGCAGGATTTGTTGTTGTTGCACTTGCTGCAGTGTCTGTTGCTGCTGCATGTGCTGAAGTGTTTGTTGCTGCTGCACGTGTTGCACCAACTGCTGCTGTTGCACTTGTTGTAGTAGTTGTTGTTGGACATGTTGTATTTGTTGTTGCTGCTGCACCTGTAGCAGTATTTGTTGTTGCTGCACCTGCTGCAATATTTGTTGTTGTTGTTGTACCTGTTGTAGTATTTGTTGCTGAAATATTTGGCGTGGCCAATACTGTTGTTGAATGGTCATGGCCAAAAATGGTGAGATGCTTGACGCGAATGCTTGTTGCAGTGGGTTGTATAGGGCATAAGGGTTGTTGACCTCAAAAGCAATTGGCGACGTAAAGTATTGTGGGAAAGTGACCGCGGTAGCAGCACTCACCGAAAGGGCAAGGAGAGCAAATATGGCTAGTACCTTGGCTGCCATGGCTGCTGATATGATGCTAATGTGTTTTGTTTTCTCAGTTTGCCTCTCGAATGGAATGATATGGTCGATGGACTAATGATGGCTATTTATACACATGAGAGATCAAATGCCTCACATGATTTTTGGCTTTTTCTCAAAAAACTGGATAGAAAGATAGAGATGACTTGGCAATGAGTCAATTTTGACACTTGCTGATTTATTGTCTCTGGATGTATTTGGTGTCTTTCAAAAGATTTTGATCTAAATATACTAAACAAAAGTGTCTCTTTTTGCTACTTGGCATACTGATAAAGAAAGTTAATGTGTCTTTACACATGTGAATATATATCCGTATTAAACTTTTTTCAACGTTATAAAGGGACCTAGATAATCGACAGATGTGATGGCATGGAGTCAATATTGGCATTTTCCTAATAACAACTCATCTACTCAAATTTGACATTTTCTGATTTATTCCTATGATATGTTGTGGCAAGATAGTTTTCATTAGTTAGTGTGAAAAATGGGGCATGTTTTGTTTGCATTTTATTTTTGAGTTGCCTTTAACGATCATTTGAAGCAATAAATGACATTTTATAAACACCTTACCTTTCATCAAGCTTGCACGTTCATGGTATTTGGGAAGTTAAAGTGACCTTGGAGAGTGGTGCTGCTAAGATGGATGCTACTCTCGTTGAGACAATATAGTACTACATGTGGAGAAAGTTCAAAAGGTAATGGCATTGACATATAAGGAGATCTCAATTTCTATTCTTTTAGGTCAAAGATTTAAATTGTCATCGGTGACGGAGCTTCAGAGCAAAAGCAGGAGGGCCCGGTAGTAGTAAAAAGATAAAACTCGGCAGAAATCAGTGTACGGGCACTGTTTGGCCATAGGGAAGCACCGCCTCCTGGTTGGTTGCGATTCATACTATTATGGTTGAATCATACATTTAGAATGGAAAATACATCTAAAATGGCTGCAATGAAGAATATATTTGTGCGATTGTTCTAGGACTATTCTCGAGAGAATATTAGCAGCCAAGAAGTGAGGTACAACAAGTTGTTAAATTGAAAGTTGTTACACATGTAATATAAGTAGAGAAAACAAAATGGGTAGAGGTGATCTAGACAAAGTGAATCTTGATTTGGTTCTAACATGTTCATCTTTATGGTGTTGTTGCTTCAATAGAGAACATCTTAGGGATTATATGATTGAGCGCTTGCAAAGAGCTCATGGCTCATAACTTACAAAAGGTGACTGAAATGCTCGCACGTTCGCGTCTTGCTCATCGCAACCACCTGAACAGATCACAATTCACGGCCAACCTATCCCAACACACATATCTCAAAAGTGTTTTGAAAGAGAAACTAGTACCCAAATACTATATGAGCCGCCCAACAAGCCAATTTGATCTCACATTTGATATTTTCATATGATCATATCAAAGAATTTTAGTCTAACTTTTATTTTTGCAATTTGTGGGTCAAATGATTTTTTTGTACAATTAATGTGGAGGGACTTAGTCAACTACTTCCCCGTTATAAAACAGTTAAATTTTGTTGAATTTTGTATTGTTATAAAACAGTTAGTGCAAGACGCTTCAATATTTTTTTTTCTAAAAACCATATAAAGAAACTGCAGGAAATAGATTTCCTCCCTTTCCTAAGAAAGTTTGGAACTTCAATATGCTCATGATTACAAATCTTCAAATACATCAAATATTTTGTGCTGAAAATGCAAACAACCATTTGAGACGGAGATGAAAACAGAGTCATGCTTCAGATCCCTCGGAAGAAAAAGGATCACAATTTCCGAAGGATTTCAGGTGGTGTTTGGTTGGCAATTGCAATCGCATTCGGTAACGCATTCAAAATACCATGTATCTCGGAACAATGTATCATAATACGGACATTGTTTGGTTTTGGTCTGTAACGTAATCGAGGTTTGTTGTGACCACAGCTTCTCCCAATTCACCCGCATGGCATTGTCGCTCTGGTGAAAGCTGAAGGAGAAATTGATCTGCGGCAACTTTCCTCACGGAGCTGACCTCGTCGGAGTGGAGCTTTCTGAGTCACGGGTTGTCGTCTTGCTGATTCGATTGCATCTGCGTTCTCGCCAGAGCACACCAACACATGCCTGACGGATAGATATTTGTACCACGGCTGCCGATTTGATCACCGCGGCGTCCTCTACGGGAAGGGAGGAGACGGCCGAGGCGAGGCCGCGAGGGATTTTGATGGCCGGTGGGGAAAGAGAAGCGATGGAGATGTATATCCGCCGCCGGCTCGCGAGATCGGTTGGAGAAGACGATGTATTGGTTTCTGAATACGGAGGGGGAGGTGCGTATCAACTTTGTATACGGTTGTATCCGATTGATTGCGGAAGGTGCTCAAACAAACAGAAACTGACAGCTTGTTAGGAATGGCCTCATGTAGGATCGGGTGATGCATCATGAGCTGATTCTCTGCCGGGTCGGGTGATGCACTCTGAAAGAAGAACGACGTCATCCGGTCGATTTGGTGGAACGAACAGGTTACGGGCTTTGTATTGCGGGTCGGACGGCTCGGTGATGCACGGACTCGTTCCGTGATGCAAACCAAATGGCCGGGTTAGGTTCGGACGTAGGTTCGGATGATTCCGCACCGGTTCATGTCGCAAACCAAACAAGCTGTAACGTAATCAAATAACTCTGCAATCCGATTACCTTACAAACTCGCCAACCAAACAGCACCCAGTTGTCGGGGCAAAAACAGTCATGCTTCACACGGTTTCAAACTTCACTTCCCAAGCAATGTCCATAACAAACTCAACATTTTACCTGAAATTACCCAATTACTATTATTGTACTGCCAAAGTAGCCAGAAAGCATGCAGTACTGTAATCGATTTTTACTATTTTTTATTCCGTTTCACATGATCTCCAGGTGTTAGTTCTATTCCACAATATACAGGTGAGGTTAATATTATCCATAGGAAATTAGAATGTGTTTCTTTCATGACACCATATAATACATGTACAATCGCTATATCTACTTCCTTCAAATTGCCTTTAATCCTGAACGGCAAGTCAATTTCTTGAAAACCTGCAAAACTTCAACTGCAGGTTACCTTTCGTTGTCTATTTACTCTAGCCAAGTTCTCTGACACTGCCCGAGTTAAATTTTGATCCTCGAACCTAACATCCAGACTGAACCTGGAAAAAATGCCATGGTAATAATAATAATAAGCCACATAGATCAACTAAATTCATAGTTGACATCATGAGAACAAGTTCAAGAAAGAAAATATTATGCTAGTGCTTCATCACTAACACTGACAGTCATGTTCAAAACAAAGAGCGCATCAGGGGACGTACTTGGGATCCAGGGTTAACCTCTGAATCTCTCTCACAGCGGAACTTGCTGCGTATAAAGAGATCTTTCTGATCTGAAACATTAATGACACTAGTAAGGTTTCCATTTTTTATTGTTAAGAGGGTAATTACATTATATGAAATTACAGCACGCAAGAGATCAAGGATGTACCTCAAGCATCTTCATCTTTGCAGCGTGACCATTTGGCAGGCAGCGGATCTCTTCGGCCATTCCGACAGACTCCGGCAAACTTTCCGGTGACAAAAAGTCAAGAGCCAATTGAACCGTAGACTGAACCATTCATTAGGACAATAATTTAAGCTATCGATTATACTAGCAGAAAAAGTATAGCTAGTTCAAACACGCAGAAGGGGAAGTTAATCTCACATCTGTATTTGTTCAAGGGAAAAACAAACCAATTCAGTCTAGCAGTCTAAGATGGTACAGAATATATTTTAACAGGGACCAGAATTCATTAGGAAAACCAAAGTTTGCACCCCAAGTATGGAGAACAAATTAGAGAAAATAACTTCAGTTCAAATCTGTTTAACAAAATGAGCTCACGTGGATCAGTGTAACAGCTGGAAGCAGAATTTTAGTCTAATTATGAAAGTACCCCTCCCTCATCATATGATAACATACAGTAACTCTCCCCTATTTCCAAGCACTGCTGGCACGGTGCTTTGTTGCTTCTTTTGGTTTCAAGTAACTAGACTCAGTGCCCAAACTCGAACAAAATAAAAAACCACACACAAAAGTCGAAAGTCCTTCCGCGTCGTTCTGTTCTGCTGAGCGATCGCCCAAATGGGGGCATAAGCATGCTTTATTCACGTAACCATCTAGACAAGCTTAGGTAGTGTTTAGTTTGATGTATCAGTTGGTCCTGTATCAAGCCATCCTATATCTGACATTATCATCACGTTTGGTTGGTTCCAGTGAACCGATCCGTCCTGGATGGCCTCGTCCAGATTTTGGGTATATTCCCGTCAGATGCTGAACGATCCCATGCACCAAAAAACATCGAATCACACCTTGCAAGACGAGACGCCGCGTTTCCTCACCGCCCGACAACCTAATCTTGTTTTCTTCCCTCTCCCGTTCACCTCCCAAGTCCCAACTCCTATCTCCTGTTTTTCTCCCCGATGGCGGCGGCGGGCACTCACCGTCGCAGCATCGCTCCACCCGCCCCTGACCCCTTCCGTTTTGCTCCTAGCAGCCGCGGTGGCCCGTTGGCCCCAACTCGCAATAGCCTCCGCCTGACCGGGTCCTTGACGCAAGTCCCACCCTCCTCCACTCCTCACACGTACTGCCAGATTGTCGTCGAGCTTGTCGCAGTTGGAAACAGAATTTTGCTTGCAGCTCGTCGAGCTGTAAAATCTGTATCGGGGATTTTTAATTCTTGCAGTTCGTCTAGCTATCAGATATTCTTTCTTTTTTCTTGCGGCAAAAAAGGAGGACTTTTGCTTTGCACTTCGTGCGCTTTGTTCTCCCCATCATCCTTCCCGATAGATATCAGTAGGTTAGGATCTCATGTGTCAATTTGTTGCAAGAGTGTATTATCACATGGGCCTAATCATTTTGGTATTTTCGTTATTTGTATTCATGACTTTTGTAATTTTTTAATGCACATTCATATATGTTTCAAGCACAATTGGTTTTTTCTTAAATATAAAAGAATATAAATTAAGGTGTTAGGAATAAATTTAGGCAGCTACACATACAGAGGTAAAGCTACCACGTATAGAAGGAACGTTACCATACATGACTCATTCAATCAACCAAATATTGACTTGTACCATCCGAACCATTTCATTCAGTCAACCAAACAAAAACATGAATCATCTCATTCAGACAACCAAATACCCTACTTGAACCATCCCATACAGGATCATCTCATCCATTGAACCATCCCATTCGGGATGGAGTTGGTTCAAGCAACCAAACACTACCTTAGTTGGTCCCCAAATTAATGAATTTGCAAGAACATAAAAAATGCAACTTTAAAGCTAATATTACTACATTTAAACTTGCACATTCAAATGATCTCTTCACATAAAAAGGACATGAAAATGTCAACACAAAAAGGGTAAATATTAGGAGAAATGCATACCTGGAGATTTTTCACTTGGAAAGGACAGCCAGCTGGAATAAAAACAGCCTCTCCTATATGCTGGTAAAATGTCCAGGGTTCAATTCCTATAAGAAAACCCAAACAGAAGTTCCAAAAAGCAAGTCACTATCAAATCATAAGGAGAGCACCAAAGCTCTAACGTTACTCCTAAAGGAGGTTAGTACGGATACAATATGGTGCACATACCGAAAGCATGTAACGACAAATCAAAATGTCATTTTCAACTTCTAAGTATTTCAGTACGCAGATATTCAATTTCTCTCTGGCAAATTCGCTGGTGTGCTCAATTGATTAACTAAGAACAAGAAACCCATTGTCTGCTCGATGCAGTTTTCCACACGTTAGAGAAGATAGATAAATGATCGCTCGAATAACATGTTGGGGCGCATTGTACAACTAATACATTATACATCTAAGTGAAGAACAATAATTCACTCTGTTAGCACTTACCATACTGATCCTTCAGTATCTTTTTGTGATAGTTGTTGAGATATACAGCTTGATCGTAAATAGCATGCTTAACCTGCATCGAAAACATTTATCCTGAAAAGGCTCCTACAAAGATATTTCAGAATAATTTGACATATGAAAATAGAAGAGTCATTACAGAGGGCACTGCTTGACTACTAGCTGAAAGTTCTTCCCAGTGCGCAACCACATATTCATTCAGCTTTGGACGATCATGCCTGCAGAAGACATCCCAGAGAGCACCAGACTGAGGTCCTTGGGAGCTCTTAGTTTTTGGCTCATTGGAACGCGATGAGCTAGACAAGTCAGTAGAAGCACATTCAGAACCGCTGTTAACTTGTATTTGCATCACTGAATGCCCTTCATCATAAGACTTCGGAATTGTATATTTTGGTGCTTGTTCTCCCATATCCAGATCCAAATTTTCATCCGGAGCATGAGCATTCACATGCACGCCAGTACCATTAGCAGCAATCCTTTCAGGTTGCTCTGTTTGCATCCTCTGAGGTGATGGGTTATGCCCTTCAGCTGTATGCATTAACATGTGGACCTACACAACCAGTAGCATTAGCTATGTCTAAATTTAAAATAGTCTCCCTGTTCAATAAGCAAACAATCTTGAGAAAATGAATGCTCATGCATAGTAACTGACTGGAAATTTGTAGTGGAACCTCAGTAAGGTAAAACTTACCACATCACCCATGTTAATCATAAGATTTGTCACTGAATCCCCGTAACCAAGTTCTTGACGACTTCCGTGCGCAAGAAGCAGCTTCATCCCTACTTCTGGCTGTAGAGCATCAGGTGGTAACTTGGCAGCAAGATTTAGTAAACCCCATCTAGGATGAATAAAATCAATCAATGGGAAGTTGACAATGAACTCTGGTCTTTGACACAATAGAAACTCTTCTAGGACACTGGGTTGGGGCCACTCTTTCAGTTTCAGCATCAACAAGTGGCCATCTCTCCCCATGTTGCCATCTGAAAAGCCTTGGATAAATTGTTTGAGTTCAATATCCACCTGAACAAACGTAGCAAGACAAGATATATTATTTCAAGAATGTCAATAGAACCAACATTTGCTATCCGCAGAAGTAATCCAATCCTCCGCTTCCACAATGCTTCCACTTCTCTAAACTCAATTCTAATATGATATTAGGATCCATGGATGGTCAAAAAAATTGGGAAATTTGATATAATACGAAGATCATGTCTTTGTTTTGGCAACAGTGAATTTTTTATAGGATTAATATTAAACTTGAACAGAACAGCAATATAAACTTAATTAATAGCATGGCGCTTAAAAATCTTTAAGCAGAGATCACAAAAAAATCAAATAGAAAGAAAACAAGTTTCATTCAGATAGACAAGGCAGCAACTAACACTCATGTAGTCTTACCTCTCTTTGATTTGAACAGTCCACAGCTTTTACTTTGACATCCTCATCCATTTTTTCATCAATAATCTCCTGGATACCTCTCCAGATACTTAAGGGATCCCAGCTTGATGACAAAGAAGGCTCAAATGCTTTTCTGATAATAATAGGCTCTCCTTTTATCCAATGCTTACGAAAATGAGCGATACCTGCATATTTCAAGTCTTCCAATGCCGGAGAGTACAGATGATTCCCATCAATACCATCACGGTTTGAGCATTCCGAGAGGCCAAAATTTTGCTGACCAGTTAAATCCAGCATGCTGCCATCACTGCAGCAGAAACATCCATCCCCCAGATCATGTACTTTGCAACTATTGACCATTTCTTCTGAGCATTTTACAAGTTTAGCGATCCAATTAATTTTGAATATTCGCCGTAGTACCAACTTCGAGGAGCCACAACCACCAGCCTCATGTGGCCCACAAGTGATGCTGCCATCATTGCTGACTTTCCATGTGGGGAATAAAGATCTAATATCGATAAAATTCAGATCAAATGAATGGGAGAATGTCTTATCCTGTACAGTTTCAGCGGACAGTTCCAATCTTGCTCTTTTACTAAAAGAATCTTTGCCTGTGTCTTCGACATTGGCCCGAGAATGCCTTATATCACGACAACAATCTAAGCATAAATCGTATAAACATCTTGGGCAGTGTCGGTGGTAGTCAAACACTGGCACTTTGCAAAAGTCACTGTGCGAGGACAGATTTTGTGGTATCAGTGGACCAGCGTTACATAGTAGGAATAAGTTATATATTAGGAATGAGGAAGTTCCAAACTTGAAAAAGACTTTAAAGAAAAACAACCATACCAGCACATTTGCTCATCACAATTCATCTTTGCTCTAAGGATATCTGTCTTCCATCCTAACAGCAGCAAATATAGTACGATAATGTTAGAGACGTGATAAGTTTCAGACGCAAGCAGCACATACAAAGGTACCGGGGAAAACTGGAGTACCAGAAGATCTTGTTTCAACACCTATTTCGAAGCACTGGTCGGAATAAATCTGCTTGAGCAAAGGAAGAACACACACCAAAAGGCTATGGAGATACCTCAACTTGTCTACAACTGATATTTCTTGCACCCTAGCCTTAAAAGGATTTTTTAAAAAAGCAATCATTATGAGGACAAATTGGTACAGAATAAAGTCAAGTATATGGTAATGGAGATGGACAAACTTGACAGTTCATTACCTTGATTAAGCTGTCTTCTTGTAAGCAAACTCTACAATTACAAATGCCACGGCATGCCGGACAAACCTTTTGAACATCTTCTACTGGAATGTCCGAATACCTACATATCACGTACGTTAGGGCCAACAACAAATGGCATGTAGAATTTTTGTAACTTAGCATGAACCAATGATTCCATCAAATGTGATAAAATATATGTACGAATATGAAAGTACGTTTCCATAAAGAGTGCCATTGTCATAAGAGCAGTCTAAACAGTCAAAACTACTAAGATGATGTGTTGTCGAAATTCACAGGTTTGAGTTTGATAGCAGAACTCCAGTAGCGACAATTTCTGGCAGCAGTGAGTACTTTGTAAAATAGCTCCAGTTCTCAACATACAAAGAGCATAGTTTTAAGAGATAAAAGAATCCGCCACACACAGCACAAGGAATTATTGTCTAACAACTGTGACTTTATCACAAGTCAAATATTTTCTTTTTGTAGTTTGGCCGCAGGGATCAAGCTGTACATTTTACAATATTCGTCATATTTCAAGGCTGAGGTACCACTTTCTGTGGCCCAAATCGCTGCACGCTCTTTTTGTTCAATGATGAATTACGCTCAATTTTTTAACTGAACTGATTAGTGATGCGCTGCCATACAACATACCATTTGGCGATGCAGCCGGTGCAGTACCCTCTCCTGTCGCAGCTAGTACACCAAATGACATCCCCAACCTTCCGACACTGGTGGCAATTCGCAGTCCCCTCCGCACCACCGCCAGGCAACCACGCCGTGGAGCCTCTCCCGACCGGCTCCTGCAGTCACCTGACGCAATCAGCATGAAGGCTATAGAACAATAACCCGGAGCAGGGTGCGCGGCCCCGGTAATCCAGAGCGGAACTCACCGCCGCTGTGCGAACGCTGGCAGCATTGCCCAAGGGCAGCCCGTCGTACACCGGCACGGGCACCGGCTCCGCCACGTAGACCTCCTCCCCGGCGACCCTGCTGTATAGGGGCCTCGCGACCGCCATCGGCAGCGCGGGCGGCGGCGGGACGGCGTCGTCGGCGTCCGATTCATCGCCACGGAACCGCGAGTCGGCGTAGGAGGCGGCGGCGGGGAAGGGGTAGCCGCCGGCGGCGGCGGCGTTGGCGTTGGCGTTGGCGGAGGACCGGCGCAGCGAGGCGCGGAGCGCGGAGGAGGCGGAG